>CM044006.1:53626140-53733640 GCA_024085815.1 Flaveria linearis
AAGATTATAGCATGAGTTCAACTTGAATTACCAATACCTCCTATCTTGCTTTGAAAGTTTCAAGTTTTTGTAATTACATGATTATGAAGAATAAAACATAATGAAATTAAAAAATTAAGGATGGGTGTTGGTTTTACCTATTTGAGAGAAGCTTAGCAACCAGTTTATGGCCCGACTGTTAATTAAATATAGTTAAAAAGCTATCAGCAAACGAACTTCAAGTAGAACATAAAATTTTTTAATTGATCAATATTTTAAAAACAATATTTCTTTGCAATTAATTGTAGCCTCGTAGGGTAACCAAGCACCCTTTTAAGAGCATATGTTCCTACTTTTCCTTTATTGTTTTCACAAGTAGCTTTAATGGAATCAACTTTAGTAACAAATCTCCATAGCACCCACTCTAAACTCTAATTACTTCCTTATTGACTGTCGTTAAAGGCATAATATAAAACATATAAGGTAAGAAACCATATAACATACCTTTAGATTGATATCAAAGATTTTGAAAGGTCCCTGGTGGGTTAATTGTCTGTAGAGGGTGGAACCGAATCGAATATGAGTTAGAGGGCGGTTGCGCTTTGTTCGCAGTGGTAGACTTTCTAGTCTAATCGAATATGTGTTGCGAATATGGGTTAGAGGGCGGCGCTTTGTTCGCGGTTGCGATAGGGTGTTTAGTATTCTTCATCGATTAGAGGAAGCGAATGGGGGGTAAACTGTTTAAAAGTTGAATTGCCCGCCGTTTCATTGTGTAGAAGCCAAGAGGAAGAAGCCAAGAATCATATCGTTTTTATGCTACGTAGGTTTCTCAAGAAGAAAAGAACGGTGACAACCTCCTTCTTTAAGAAGGGAAGAAGAGAAACTATATAAATGGGTCTGACTTTGGCTTCTTCTTCTATGAAAGGCTTAGATAGGGTTTTTGGGTAATTCATGCTTCACTTGTTTGTAACTTGTGCAAAATATATTGTACACCTCTTAAAATTTAGAGTTTTTGATGAAAAGACAATATTGTCCTTCTTAAATGCTTATTAATATAGTATATATATATATATATATATATATATATATATATATATATATATATAGTTGGTTACCTTCCATCCTTTAGGTATGGTGTAACTTGCATACTCGATATCCACCAGCGCTTCTCTAAAGGCTCTGATGACAGGTGGATTTAGTCTAATGACTTCGAATACAACATTCCAAGAGTATATCATCTTTTGAATGTCCTCCCATTTGAGTAATTCCCCTTCTTCTTTTGCTTTAGAGCATTCATAGCCCATTTGGTATATTTATACGAGTGTAATCCTTATATTATATGGAATGCTTGTGAATGGTTGTGGGTGAAGGAGAGTGAAATGATACTGTGCAATCTGTAAATTTAAGGAATTACTGTTCAACCCTTATTTTTTAATATTTTTTAATATTTTTAAAAGTTGTTGTGAGTGTAGGAGAGAGAAAATGTAATGATAAAGATATAAATAATATTATTTAATTAAAAGGATGAGAGCAAAAAGTAGTTTTTTAGTGTAATCTATACTACATATATAAGCAAATGAGAAGGACAAAATGGTCATTTGATCAAAATCTCTTAAAGTTAAGAGTTGTACAAATATCTAAGCTTTATGTACAACTCTCTAATGCAAGATAGGGTTTGTTAGGTCATGGAGCTTTTCAAAATTCAAACACGGTTACAAGTTACCCACAGAAACACATTTAAAATTCGGCATCCAAGAGAGAGAGGTAGGAGACGATGATGGAGGCAAAAGTGTCAAAGGGAACGACCAAACATGGTGTTTCAGCATCACAAACCACACAAAGATCCGTTCAATCAATCAATGGGTGATAGAAAAGAGCCCCCACACTACAGAAGATCCGGTCGATCTGGCAACCCCGGTTCTCCGAGGAACTTTTCAGGCGGTGGTGGTGGCGGGAGGGGCGACGGAGGCGGAGGCGGTGGAGTTGGAGGATGCCATTTGGTTCCGATTTTCATTGCTGTTATCTTCGATCTCACTATAAGCTTTTTTTTAAAAAAAAATCTTTGCACTCGCGTTTGGATCTGAGTCAAGATCTGTCTTTGGAGCTTGTTTGTTCAGAAGTTATATTGGTAAGTGTTGCGATTTATGTTTGTTGGTGATGTAATCTGTTGTGATTTTTGATTTGGTGAACTATTGAAGGATGTTTTTGCCTGTTTTAGTTGGGGTTTATGTGAAAACTATGGAGAATGAGATTGTTCTATTAGGGCTAAAGTGAGTTTCTGGAGATTTGAAACCACTTCTGAGTGCATTTGTTTGAGATGATGTCAAATACTGCAGTTTTAGTTAATGAAACTATGTGCATTGATAGTTGAGTAATTTTTACCTGTGTGGATTATATATTTATCAGCAAAACAATGAAGATGGCAAGAATGTTGACATCATGCTCAGACAGTTTGAAAGTGAACAGATTGTAGATAGGAGGAAGGTCGCTTAGGTTTCCCTGTTGTCAAGTGTAGAAAGCTGGATTCGTTAGTTTTTCTTGTGGTTCAGATCATTTGTTGAAGTTGTGGTACCGGGTGGTTTGATAATTAATACGTTAGATTTTATATAACTTGCTGTATTATACGTATTGGTTTGTACTAGGTTAATTTGCATCAGCTTTTTGTTGGAAAGGGGATGAGATTGAGAGTTCATTAAGCTTTTGAAAGATGATTATGAGTTCTGAAAAAGTCTATTGGTTGCTAATTTAGATCAATCTTGTATGCAGTGGCTTGCAGCTGTGTAAATTTTAGTAAATGTCATGTGTTGTAGGTGCTTGTAATTATTAGTGTTGAAAGATGTATGATAACTTGTTATGTGGAAAGTGTGTGTGTGCATTTCACAATTATATCTATATGAGAGAAGCCATCGGACATTGTGCTTAGTCTAAAAAAAGAATGTAAACTACGTTGAAATTAGTTTTAAGCCATTACAATTTACAAAAATGAACAAACTTTGGTATATCCAATTATGATACTTATTTTCAGCTTACTAACTTGTAATGGTTTGGTAATCTAATTTAGCACTTTTTTTAATCTATACATAGTTGCTGCTCTAGAAATCATCAAGATGCAGAATAAGGAGGGACAAAACATGGATCTCTACATCCCGAGAAAGTGGTATGTTAAGTGGTCTTATGTTTTATGTTTGAATGTGTTTAGTAGACTGATTCACCACATGATTATGTTCCTGCAGCTCTGCTACTAACAGGTTAATCACTTCAAAGGATCATGCATCTGTTCAGATTAATATTGGTCATTTGGACGAGTCTGGCCGTTACACTGGCCAGTTTTCCACTTTTGCCCTCTGTGGTTTTGTACGAGCCCAGGTATGTCTTGTTTTGGTTAGTAATTTATCAATAGTCTAATGGTTCCTCCAGTGTTGGATTACTTGTTTTAAAAAACTAATAAAATGAATGGTTGAGTTTAAGGACCGTTGAAGCATCAATGGCTTAGATTGGTGGTAGTGGTGGTGGCTCTACAAATCTAAGTTACATATTGACTCCTCCACCGCCGTCGCATCGCGCGGGTCCTGACTAGTTATATGAATAAAGATAAGAAATAGACTGTGAATGCTCTTAGAAATTTCTAATTGCTCTATAAAGTACGCAACGTGTCACCAAAATTTGGCCTAAAACATATGTCCAATGAAGATTAAAATGTATAACTAACCTTTCAACACCTTGTCATAAACATCAGGGGGTTTACCGAGGCATTCCACGATGACATTAGATGTTTAGAGTCTCCTCTCTTCTCATGAACGAGCTTTTCCCCCTCTTTCAACTTCCCCTTATCTTCTTCCCTTCCCACTGTACCCAATTGAGTTTGCAACAATTGTGATAGTAACGTTTTTTGATAATCGTGCTTTGATAGGGCATATTGAACAATATTTGTTTAATTGACATGGTTTAACAATCCAAATATGACATGTTCACAAAGTTATTGTATTTCATGTTCTAAGTCATGTTAGAAATTGCCACCTCTAGGCTTAATCAAAAGAAAAATAATGCGTCGATTAGAGAACATAAAGCGAATTATAAGGAATGTTAACTAATGTTAAGTCATGCTTTTACATATGGTTGGAGGTATTGAACAAACGAGAGTGGTAACCCAACCTAAGTACAATCATGCCTTTCAAGAAAATGTTAAACAAGGAATTGAGTTTTGCAATGTGGTTTGGCTCCTCGAGGCTTATGAATGTTGGAAGTAATTCAAGAACATAAATTAAAGTGTTGGTCTACAACATAGGAATTTTGTGGGTCTGTACGTGTGCATGCAAATCTCTCCAAGAGATTTGTATTTTAACTACTTTTGTCCTTTATTTTCTTTATAAATATGTAGTCAGTTTGTGTCATGAAAGAAGTGGAGGAGTTATCCATATCATGTGTCTTAGTAGGTAGTTTGTTTCTTTGTTCGTGGGGTTATGGAGTTGTCCGGAATGTTTAAGTATGGGACTTATAACACCCGGCCCCTCATACCACCAATATTGTCCGCTTTACTCACAAGAAGCTCACGGATTTGCTGTTGGTTGCCCAGGTGAAAACTTCCCAGGGAGGTCACCCATCCCTGGATTGCTACCACCTGAGCACGCTTAACTGTGGAGTTCTCCTCTCATCCACAGCCAATACGCCCAAAACACATTGGTGATATTAAAGGTCAGAAATTACTTATGAATCAAGATCTCTCCTGTCGATGGCCGATGTGGGATTCGCCTAGGGTGTTACAATCACCCCCTTGGACTTATTGTCCTTGATGAGGTTTGCCCCACCATCCCATGGATGTGGGATTTACCTAAGATGTCACTCTTGAAACCCCCGGGGACTCACCATCCTTGATGAGGTTTGCCCCACCACCCCGAACAACACAGGAGTGGGGCTGATACCATTATGTAACACCCGACCCCTCATACCACCAATATTATTCACTTTACACACGAGGAGCTCACGAATTTGCTTTTAGTTGCCTAGGTGAAAACTTTTCAGGAGGTCACCTATCCCTAGATTGTGCCACCTGAGACGGTTAACTATGGAGTTCTCCTCTCATCCACAGCCAATACGCCCAAAACGCGTTGGTGATATTAGAGGTCAGACATTACTTATGAACCAAGATCTCTCTTATCCATGGCCGATGTGGGATTCGCCTAGGGTGTTACAGGTCTTGTACTTTGTTTCTGATCTATCAAGAAATCATTCCTTTATGTGTGTTAATACGCCATGATATCCAACATATGGTATCAGAGCCTAGGTTTTTAGAGGGTACGATTCAATACAACATGGCAAGTGAAACATCTCAAACACAAACGCAGGTTTCGATCTTCAAAGGGGAAGGTTATGAGTTCTGGCATATTCGTATGAAAATTATATTATGGTCTATAGATCTCTGCACGTTTGATGAAGAAGGTTTTCTTGATGAAGATCCTAACTACGATCTGGTTCGTAAGAATAGGAAGAAGGATGTGAAGGCACTTGCAATCATTCAACAAGCAGTTCATGATAGTGTATTTGCACGCATAGTAGCAGCAACCATGGCTAAAGAAGCATGGTGTCTGCTGAAAACTGAGTTCCAAGGGGACTCAAAGGTGATGACAGTGAAGTTGCAGGGATTAGGGAGAGATTTTAAGACTCTTTAGATGAACGATGGAGAGGTGATTGCTGAATTTATATATAAGACTATGAGAATTGTAAACTAGAAGAGAGCCTATAGTGAAGAGGTGTCTGATCAAAGTGTTGTTAAAATTTTTTAAGACGTCTGCGTCCACGATGGGATCACGTGGTCACTGTGATAGATGAGCCCAAAGACCTTACAACACTTTTATTTGACCAGTTAATGGGATCCTTATAATCTTATGAAGGTAGATTAAAACAAATTGTTAATGGAGGAGATCAAGATGGACACGTATTACGAGCCAAAAAAGATGACAGTTCGTTGGGAAAAGGTCGTGGGCATGGTCCCAATCATGGATGGGGATGAGGATAAGGCAGGTCCTCTTTTGGACACGAGGATGTAAAGATACAATGCTATAACTATAATCATTTTGGCCATTTCAAATCCAAGTGTTGGTTTGATCCTCATGTGCAAGCTGCCATGGGTGATGATGAAATAGAAAATGATGAATGTCACCTGTATATGGCAATAGGGGTTGATAGTGAACCAGATATTAATAAGGTCTGGTTTATAGATAGCGGATGCTCTAATCACATGACCAGGGGCGAAGTATAGTGGAGACCGGGGGGGCCTCCGCCCCCCTCTTTTTTTGTCGGTAGTGTTAAATTTTAGTCCGGTATTATAAATTTTTGACCTGGTAGTGTAAACTATTATATAAATATCGAGTTCGCCCCCCCTAAAAATATTAATATTGCCCCTGCCCCCCCACGATAATGTTCAAGCTCTGACATTGCATATGACGGGTCAGAAGGAAGCATTTAAGAAGCTAGATGAAACCAAAAGGTGAAAGTTCGTATGGGCAATGGCAAAGCAATTGGGATCAAAGGACAAGGAACGATTAAACTTGAAGTTTCAAATGGGAATATTAAAGTTTTGGACAATGTTGAGTTTGCACCACCTCTTGGGTACAACCTATTAAGTGTTGGATAAATGATGAGGAGTGGCTATACTTTGTACTTTGCTAATGAGATGTGCACCATCAGATGTAAGAATATGAATTATATTGTGTGCAACGTGAAGATTACATACATTATGATGATTTTTTCTTTTTGGATGTGACACAGACTGAAGTAAAAGCTTTGGCAACATTAGAGGAAGAGGATGATTCATTATGGTGCAAACGTTATTGACATTTTCATGAACATGCATTAAAAACTCTCAGCCGCTAAGAACATGGTTTGTCTGCTTCCAACTGTGGGTGCTCTTCCAACTTATGAAAGCTTTATTCTTGGAAAGCAAACACAAAGCCCCTTTACAGATCTTGCATGGAGTGCCTCACAATGTCTCCAACTTGTGCATGCTGATTTATATGGGCTCATTCCCACACAATATCTTGGAGGTAATAGTTAATTTTTGTTATTTATTGATGATTTTACCCTAATGAGTTCGGTCTATTTTCTATAATGAAAATCTGATAGCTTTGGTGTGTTTAGTTTTTAAAACCAAAGTAGAGAATGAATCTGGGACGAAGATCATCAAGCTTAGTACTAACAGAGGAAGCGAGTTCTTATCCGATTCGTTTAACAAGTTTTATGAGGAACACAGAATATCACGACAACTGACTGCACCTTACTCATCCAAGCAAAATGGTGTTGTAGAAAGTTAAAACAAAACAAGTGGTTGAAATGATGAGACGCCTACTAAAGGAGAAGAACTTGAGTAATATGTTCTAGGGTGAGGTTGTAGCAACCACTACAACAATTTTACCCTGTCCCGACGAGACCTATAGCACCGACACATGTCGCTGCTATAGGTCGGTTTATACCGACGACATGTCGTCAGTATAGGAGTACTGGACTATTTGACTGGTCAAACTCTATACCGACGACATGTCGTCGGTATATAGTGGGCGGGACGCGAAAAAAACAGGCGGGTTTTTCCAAACCCTGAGCCGACGACATGTCGTCGGTATAGATCAAATATATTTTATTTTTTATTTTTTTCCCTCTCCATATAAATTTTTTTTTTGGAAATTTTTTTCCCACGTTGACCTATAGCGACGACATTTGCATAAAAGTGAAGTGTTTGAAGGTAAAAGTGAAGTGTTTGATATAAAACCTCTCGTTTTACCGCACCTTTTAATCGACCCACAGGCTTTCTGCCTCATTTTTTACCTTGAAACCAAAATATCAAACCTCTCGTTTCCTCTCGGTTTTCACTCGTATTCTAAGCCATCTTTGCATAAAAGTGAAGTGTTTGAAGGTAATAATGATGTCTTTTATTATAGTGAAGTTATATAATCTTGTTTTTGGAAGTTTTATATAAATTTTTGTGTTTTAGGTGAGATTGAAAGTTTAGGCTTGAAATTGAAGAGTTTGAAGGTTTTAAAGGTATAAAATTCGTTTACATCTCATGATTTAAATGTTATTAAGTGATTATGTTAGTGATTAGGCTTGTGTGGTCTTTGGGTTTAAATTTTATGTTGTAAAAGTGTATGTATATGTAAGTGTATTTGTGTTTAATGCTAGATTAGGTTATACCCACCAAGTGTTTGATGAAATGCATTAGATATATTTCCATGATTTAAAGTTTGTATATGTTTGTATATGTGTAAATGTATATGGGTTTGATGTTAGATTAGGTTATATGGGTTTGATGTTAGATTAGGTTATGCCCACCAACTGTTTGATGAAATGTCACCATATATATTTTTATGGTTTTAAGTTTGTATGCATTTTTATATGTATTATTTTATATGTATATGGTTTAACGTGTTTAGTTGTTTATGTATATGTTTATATGTATGTAATTATGTTAATTTTGTATGTGAATGTTTGTATGTATTTATGTTTATATGTTTGTTGATTAGTATATTATATTTGTTTTTTTGTAATTGTGTAGTAAGTATGTTGTATACTTGTATGTTTTTTGTATAGTTGTAAGTGTGTATGTAAGTATGTTGTATACTTGCATGTAAGTATGTTTGTATTTTTGTAATTATGTATGTAAGTATATTGTATATTTGTATGTTTGTACACTTGTAAGTGGTTATGTGTTGTGATTATGCTTGTATGTATGTATATGTAAGTGTATATGACTTTAATGTTAGTATATCTTTGTGAATATGTTAATTGATAAAGTTGTATTTCCATGTTTTATAACACCATAGATATGACAATTGATAAGAGTTGGATTAAATTACGAAATCGGAGTTCTCCGAAATTTATAAAAGGTCTTCGTAGCTTTCTAGAAATTACCAAGAACCACGTCGACAGTTTAGGAAAATCTTTTTGTCCGTGTAAACGATGCTGCAATGTGTGCCGGTAGGATCTGGATATCATTTATGCCCACATACATGACAATGGGTTTCTACAATCATATAGGACGTGGAATTATCATGGTGAGAAATACCCACATGCTTTAGAAATAGAAGACCTTTTTGCTCCAAGAAAATCTATTCCAGCAACAAATAATGAGATGTTTGATGCAATCGATGATGTTATGGCGGAGCAGAATGTTAACGAAGAAAATGTAGACGAAGATGGAACCGGTTTTGACCCGGAGTTTGACGCATTATTTATGGATCTGAATACCGAGTTATACCCCGGTTGCAGTTGGATGTCTTCTTTAAACTTTTTAGCAAAATTGATGCATATCAAGGTTATCAACAAATGGACGGATAGTTCATTTAACCAACTTTTAGAGTTTTTGAGAGTTGCATTCCCTAAAGAAAAACAAATTCCAACCTCATACTATGAAGCTAAGAAGAGATTAAGAAAAAATTGAACTAACTTTTGATTGATTCTAGCATGTTTAAGTGTGTTTGGGCCAAAATGACCCATTTGAACTATCTTTTGATTGATTCTAGCATGTTTAAGTGTGTTTGGATCAAAATGACCCATTTGGACTAACTTTTGATTGATTCTAGCATGTTTAAGTGTGTTTGGGTCAAAATGGCTCATTTTAAGCAATTCTAGTATGTTTAAGTGTGTTTGGGTCAAAATGACCATTTGAACTAACTTTTGATTCATTATAGCATGTTTAAGTGTGTTTGGGTCAAAATGACCAATTTGAACTAACTTTTGATTGATTCTAGCATATTTAAGTGTGTTTGGGCCAAAATGACCCATTTGAACTATCTTTTGATTGATTCTAGCATGTTTAAGTGTGTTTGGGTCAAAATGACCCATGGACTAAGTTTTGATTGATTCTAGCATGTTTAAGTGTGTTTGGGTCAAAATGGCTCATTTTAAGCAATTCTAGTATGTTTAAGTGTGTTTGGGTCAAAATGACCATTTGAACTAACTTTTGATTGATTCTAGCATGTTTAAGTGTGTTTGGGTCAAAATGAGCCATTTGAACTAACTTTTGATTGTTTCTAGCATGTTTAAGTGTGTTTGGGCCAAAATGACCCATTTGAACTATCTTTTGATTGATTCTAGCATGTTTAAGTATGTTTGGGTCAAAATGACCCATTTGGACTAACTTTTGATTGATTCTAGCATGTTTAAGTGTGTTTGGGTCAAAATGACCCCTTTTAAGCAATTCTAGTATGTTTAAGTGTGTTTGGGTCAAAATGGCCCATTTGAACTAACTTTTGATTGATTCTAGCATGTTTAAGTGTGTTTGGGTCAAAATGACCCATTTGAACTAACTTTTGATTGATTCTAGTATGTTTAAGTGTGTTTGGGTCAAAATGACCCATTTAAATTAATATTTTTAATATGTTTAATGCAGGAACGAATTCAAGAGGAGTATGTGAGATCCTCTAGCGAGATCGGTGGAGACTCATCTGCTGTTGATGAGATTCAATGCATTGAGCGCGCCTTGGGTCAAAGGCGAGGACATATACGAGGTGTTGGTCGCGTGGTGAGACATCCCACCCTTGATTTTTCTAGCTCACAACCTCCAACACAACATTTGCAAGATGAAGTTGCAGAGTTTAGACAAAAACTTAAACAACAACAACAACAAAATGAAGAAACTATACAACAACAACAACAAATAGAAGAGATGCAACGACTGATCCAAGAGCAGATGGAAATGATGTGTTACTTCCAGCAGCAATGACCACCTGGAGGCAATTAGAGTTTATATTTTTATTAGATTTTATGAAACTTTAAACTACTTTAAAGTTGTATGAACTATTTGTGTGTTAAACTTGAATGTGATTTGCACTGATTATATGTTTGTTAAATTTGCATCAATCATGTGTTTGTTTAATTTAAAAAAAAGCAGGTTCCTAAAAAAATAATAAATAACAGTGTATAGCGACGATATGTCGTCGCTATAGACTGTTATCTGTTTTTTAAAAAATATATATATTATTATAGGGACGACATGTCGTCGCTATAGATAATATAAAAAAAATATATATTATCTATAGGGACGATATGTCGTCGCTATAGACAATAAAAAAATATATATATATATTATCTATAGGGACGACATGTCGTCGCTATAGATAATATAAAAAATATATATTTTATCTATAGGGACGACATGTCGTCGCTATAGATAATATATATATATATATTTTTATTTTTTTTATTCGTTAATTTCAGAAACCACGACAGTTATAGGGTCGACATGTCGTTGCTATTGCTAACTTTATGCCAACGACGTCTATCCCGACGACATTTTAGCTTATAACTACTAATTTTTTGGAACAAAATCTATAGTGACGACATGTCATCGCTATAGATCAAATAGTCTATAGGTGTAACATCCAAAAAGTTTGATAATTATTTATTTTATTAGGATTAGCGTTCAGTCGCACGCCATGCGTACGAATGAGGCCCAATCGCACGAATGAAGGGCGTATGGGTTCAGTCGTACGATTGAGCCATGCGAATGGGTCCAGTCGTACGATTGAGAAAGTCGGCTAAAAATTGGCATGTAGCATAAGTAAGGCGGTTAAGGGTGTTAGAAGCAGATTTTATCTGCTATATTCTCACCCTCTCGTCCCTTTTGAACCCCAACACCCCTGCTCTTGCTATATTGAGTAAATTAGCTCCGTTTTGGTAAGTTTTGCTTGGTGCGGATCAATTCTTGATTATGTGAAGCTGTGTAGGTGGTTGAAATTGATCCAAAAACATGTTTTTAATCTGGGTTTTGTTAAATCTTTCTGTTAAACTGAAAAGTAAAGGTTCGGGTCCTAGTTTTTATGAAGATTGATGAAATAAGGACACGAAACGGTTGTAAATGAGATGTATATGTTCTGTTTTGAATATGGTATAATCTGAACGGTTAAAACTTGAATTTTTGGATCAAAGATGGTAAGAACACAGCTGCTGATCCGTTTCAGGCGAATGAGCCCAGTCGCATGCCCATTCGTACGACTGAGTCAATCGCATTGTTCAAACGTGCGACTGAAGTTCAGTCGCATGAACCAATCGTACGAATGGAGGTCATTCTCACAAACCCTGTTATAGCTCATTCGCACCTCTGTCGTATGGTCCCTTCGTACGACTAAGCTCAGTCGCATGTTCAGTCGCACGAATGAGTCCAGTCGCATAGCCTTAGTCGTGTGAAGTGGTCAGCTAGGGAAAATTTGACTAAGTTAGGGTTATTGTTTTAGATTTGCTTTGAGAAAGAGAAGTTTTAGCTGCCCTAGTGTAATTGGATTGATAACTACTTGCTGAAAATATTAAGGTGAGTTCTAATTGCCCTTTTTATGTGTTAATGTCGTTTGATAAATGTTGTTTGACAAATCGGGCACTGGCATGCATAATAATAAATAAAGATGTGAATATGAGTTGAAAATGGTAAATGGTGATTAATGGCGAGGTGGAGGTTTGACCCACCAACTATAGACGGAGGTTTGACCCGTCAACGCCAATTATAGACGGAGGTTTGACCCGTCAACGCGCGAGGTGGAGGTTTGACCCACCAATTTCTAGACGGAGGTTTGACCCGTCAACGCACGAGGTGGAGGTTTCACCCACCAAATTAAAATTGATTAAAGACGTCCATAAATACCGTGTGGGTATTCGATATGCATATCAATACTGGGATAATAAATGGACTGATGAATATGTGTGTGGATCATTTGATGTGGTAACAATTGATGAATTGTTACTATTGAAATGTGGTGTATGTTAGAACTCACCAGTATATCTGATTTTGTGTTTGTTTTCTAATGCATGCCAGGTAGTAATAGAGGTGCTCGTGATGGTCCCCCACAGAGTTAGCTTCCGGTTATGGTGTACGATACTGGCCAAAAAAGTTTGGTTTTTGGGAAATGAAGTACTTAAAGCCTTAACAAAGTTTTGAATGTTGGTTAAAGTCTTGTAAATACGTTTAACGATGTAAACAGTTTTTAATATATGTAAAGTTCCGCTGCGTTTGTAGTCTCTGAATTGTTATAACAACCCAACTAGTAGCACCCTCCTTATTATATTATTGTTATGAGATTGAGGGTGTTACAAGTTGGTATCAGAGCCATAGTTAAAGAGATTTGAACATTTGATTGCTTCAAACATTAACTGAAAAAGTGGGAAGTGCCAGTATTTACAATCGGAAATGTGGTGAACTATGGTATGGATGAGTATTTAATTATTTGTGATAATTCACTCGATTGTTGAATGAAAGTAATTGATTAAGATAACGATTAGTATGATGTGTGTGCATGATTCTGTGGTTTAGATAAGGTTAGAAATAAACTGTGAAAGGATAATGAGAAGAGGCAGGATGATGTGAATAAGTAAATAATTGATAACACCTGGCCAATGTTATGAGCAATTTACATTATATGCAACATCCTGGTATAACTCATTATTTGATTATGGTTTATTTCTGATCATAGATGGAGGAAACCAGTAATACAAATTCTAGATTTAAAGCTAGGATCTCTGGTGATGAACTTAAGGCAGCTATAGGTGATGAAGTCACCCGAGTGTTGCGTACTACCTTACCTGAAATGTTGAGCGACCTTAGGAAAGGTGGCGAATCATCTTCCCAACCAACCCCTCCACCTGTTATTGTTGAGCCGATAGTGGAGAAACCAATATCATATAAGCATTTTAAGGAATGTGACCCGCCTATGTTTGAAGGCCAGAAGGATGTAGTAGTAACTTACAAATGGTTACGAGAGATGGAAGCGGCGTTTAAACTTAGTAGATGCAAGGAAGATCAGAAGGTGGGCTTTGCAGTGCATTCTTTTCAAGCAGAAGCCTTGTACTGGTAGGATACAGTGGAACAGGCCATGGGTGAGGCCGTCATAAGTCAGATGACGTGGGAAACTTTTAAAGAACTGGTGATAGAAAAGTTCTGTCCGAAAGGCGAGATGGATAGAATTGAGATCAAGTTTTTACAGTTTCAGGCAGGCAGTTTAAGTCATAAAGAGTATACTTCTAGATTTGAAGAAATGGCACGTTTGGTACCTCATTTAGTAACTCCTGAGGCAAAGAGAATTACCAGATATATCCAGGGATTACCCCCTAAGGTAAGAATGTTGGTAAAGTCTAATTCTCCTTCTACTTACCAAGCCACGGTGAATTTGGCTGCGGATATGTATGAGAAAGTCGCTGAGTCTGAGAAACTCGTGGTGAAAGAGGAAGTGGTGAGTCATCAGGAAGCTTCACTGAGTTCAAGGCCTATGTATGGACAGAGTGGGCCGCAGAAGAGGAAGTTTAATGCTAGGGGTTTTGTAGGTCCCCCTCCTCGGTGTAATAAATGCGGGAAGTTTCATAGAGGGGAATGTAGACTGAATCACCCAGCATGTCGTAAATGCGGGAAGCCTGGACATTTCGTTTCCAGATGTCCAGAACTTCGGTGTTATGGATGTGGGGAGATGGGACACATGAAATCTGAATGTCCAAAACTTAGACCTGGACCGGTTCCTATTCGTGTAGTGGGAGGACCGAGTAAAGGCAACGTGAGTGGTAGTAGCGGTACTGCGGGGAGAGCCTTTACGATGACTACGGAGGAGGCTAAGGCATTACCAGATGTTGTGTCGGGTACGTTTCTTGTTAATGATGTACCTGCTAGAGTTTTATTTGATTCAGGGGCTAATAGAAGTTTCATATCAATAAAATTCCATGTCTTAATAAAAGTTAAACCATCAAAACTAGACGTTGCTTTTTCAGTAGAAACTGCTTCTGATGAATTTATAGTTGTCAGTGAGGTAATAGATGATTGTTTTATCGAATTAGAAGGTGCAAAATTTCCTGCTAGGCTACATATGATGAAATTAGGAGGTTTTGATGTAGTATTGGGAATGGACTGGTTATCTACGTTTGAGGCCCAGATAATATGCAAAAGAAAGATAATTGTGTTGCGAGCACCAGATGGTAATTTGGTAACGGTTTTTGGTGATGATCATGATAGTGGGGTGAAAGTCATATCTATGATTCAGGTCGAGAAATTATTGAATAGGGGTTGTGAGTCATTCTTAGCATATGTAGTTGATACTATTAAGGAGACGAAGAAATTAGAAGATGTTCCAGTAGTTTGTAATTTCCCTGATGTATTTCCAGAGGATCTACCGGGTATACCTCCTGATAGAGAAATTGAGTTTAGCATTGATTTAATACCTGAGGCAAAACCTGTCGCTAAGACCCCTTATAGACTTGCACCGGCTGAGTTAAAGGAACTCCTGAAGCAATTACATGAATTATTAAACAAGGGTTTTATCCGACCCAGCTCTTCGCCGTGGGGTGCCCCTGTTCTGTTTGTAAAGAAGAAAGATGGCAGTTTGAGGATGTGCATAGATTACAGAGAACTAAACAAGCTGACTGTCAAGAATAAATACCCGTTACCCCGTATAGACGATTTATTTGATCAACTTCAAGGTGCTAATTGGTTCTCAAAGATAGATCTTAGATCCGGATATCATCAGTTGAAGGTAAGAGAAGAAGACATACCAAAGACAGCGTTTCGTACCCGCTATGGTCATTATGAATTTTTGGTTATGTCCTTTGGATTAACGAATGCTCCTGCTGCTTTCATGGATTTGATGAACAGAGTATGTAGACCGATGCTGGATAAATCGGTAATTGTGTTTATAGATGATATTTTGATCTATTCTAAGAACGAAGGAGATCATGCTTGTCACATTCGAGAAGTATTGGAAACCTTAAGGAAGAATAAATTGTATGCAAAATTCTTGAAGTGTGAATTTTGGTTAAGAGAAGTGCAATTTTTGGGCCATGTGGTGAGTGCGAATGGAATATTGGTGGACCCTGCAAAGATTGAAGCTGTGGTGAACTGGGGAATTCCTAAAAGTCCTTCAGAAATTCATAGTTTCTTAGGACTGGCAGGATACTATAGGAGATTCATTCGGGATTTTGCTAAAATTGCTTCCCCATTGACGAAGTTAACTCGAAAGGACGTTAAGTATGAATGGAATAAGGAACAGGAAGCTGCTTTTCAGGAACTGAAGAACCGGTTAACACAAGCCCCAGTATTAGCAATACCAGAAGGTGTAGAAGATTTAGTAATATATTCTGATGCATCATATCAAGGACTGAGGTGTGTTTTAATGCAACATGGAAGAGTTATTGCTTATGCTTCTAGACAGCTGAAGACTCATGAAGTCAATTACCCAACCCATGATTTAGAACTAGCACTTGTGGTTTTTGCTCTTAAAATATGGCGACATTACTTATATGGGGTGAGATGTACCATCTTTACTGATCATAAAAGTCTGAAATACTTCTTTGAGCAAAAAGATTTGAATATGAGACAAAGGCGATGGTTGGAGTTAATCAAAGATTATGATTGTGAAATTTTATATCACCCCGGGAAAGCAAACGTGGTTGCTGATGCATTGAGCAGAAAGGAGAAGTATGAACCGATTAAGGTTAAGGCGTATAAACTTGTAATCACTCTTGATTTTATGCAACAGCTGAAAGAAGCCCAACTGGAAGCATTAAAAGAAGGAAATAGTTGGTCAAGAAAAATATTTAGAAGAAAATAGCCATGGTGTTAAAATTAGATTTGGTCGAATGTGGGTTCCGTTGGCTTTACGTGATATGATACTAGATGAGGCTCACAAATCTAGGTATTCCATTCACCCAGGCATGACTAAGATGTACCAAGATTTGAAGCAAGATTATTGGTGGCCAGGGATGAAATTTAATGTGATGCAGTATGTAAATAGATGTCTGACGTGCGCCCAGGTGAAAGCTGAACATCAGAAACCTTATGGATTATTACAGCCATTAGCTATTCCAGTTTGGAAGTGGGATGATCTGACTATGGATTTTATAACAAAGTTGCCCCGTACACCAAAAGGTTATGATACTATCTGGGTAGTGGTAGATCAGTTAACCAAGAGTGCTTTATTTCTACCAATACGGGAAACATATTCGGTGGAAAAGCTAGCTGATATTTTTACTAAAGAAATAGTTAGATTACATGGAGTTCCGAAAAGTATTACATCTGATAGAGATGCCAGATTTACCTCCAGATATTGGAGAAAATTTCATGAAGCCATGGGAACTAGACTTTACTTTAGCACAGCCTATCATCCCCAAACAGATGGTCAAAGTGAAAGAACTATTCAGAGATTGGAGGATATGCTACGGGCATGTAGTATTGATTTTGGAGGTAGTTGGGATAGTCATCTTCCATTAGCTGAATTTGCTTCCAACAACAGTTATCAAGCTACTCTTCAAATGTCTCCGTTTGAAATGTTGTACGGAAGAAAATGTAGAACTCCACTTTATTGGGGAGACATGGGGCAACGCGAATTGGGAAATAGTGAAATAATTGAAGAAACAATGTCAAAGTTTGAAATAGTTAAAAATCGTATTAAAGAAGCGAAAAGCAGGCAGAAATCGTATGCAGATCGTAGAAGAAAACATTAGAATTTAAAGTTGGGGATTTTGTTTTGTTGAAAGTTTCTCCATGGAAAGGCATTATTCGATTCAGAAAGAGGGGCAAGTTAAGTCCACGTTTTATTGGACCTTTCCAAATAGTGGAGAAAGTAGGGTACGTGGCGTATAGGTTGGACTTACCTGAAGAACTAAGTGCTATTCATCCAACCTTCCACGTCTCTCAGTTACGGAAGTGTTTAGCTAATGAAACTCAATATGTACCATTAGATGATATTGAGGTTGATGAGAAGCTCAATTATGTTGAACAACCTATGGACATTATAGATCGTAAGGAGAAGAAACTTAGAAATAAAAGCATTAGCTTAGTCCGGGTGCAGTGGGCATATCGCCAAGGATCTGAGTCAACCTGGGAACCAGAAGAAGAGATGAGACGGAACTACCCTCAGTTGTTTTAGCCAGGTTTCGAGGACGAAACCCTAAATAAGGTGGGTAGACTTGTAACATCCAAAAACTTTGATAATTATTTATTTATTAGGATTAGTGTTCAGTCGCACGCCATGCGTACGAATGAGGCCCAATCGCACGAATGAAGGGCGTATGGGTTCAGTCGTACGATTGAGCCATGCGAATGGGTCCAGTCGTACGATTGAGAAAGTCGGCTAAAAATTGGCATGTAGCATAAGTAAGGCGGTTAAGGGTGTTAGAAGCAGATTTTATCTGCTATATTCTCACCCTCTCGTCCCTTTTGAACCCCAACACCCCTGCTCTTGCTATATTGAGTAAATTAGCTCCGTTTTGGTAAGTTTTGCTTGGTGCGGATCAATTCTTGATTATGTGAAGCTGTGTAGGTGGTTGAAATTGATCCAAAAACATGTTTTTAATCTGGGTTTTGTTAAATCTTTCTGTTAAACTGAAAAGTAAAGGTTCGGGTCCTAGTTTTTATGAAGATTGATGAAATAAGGACACGAAACGGTTGTAAATGAGATGTATATGTTCTGTTTTGAATATGGTATAATCTGAACGGTTAAAACTTGAATTTTTGGATCAAAGATGGTAAGAACACAGCTGCTGATCCGTTTCAGGCGAATGAGCCCAGTCGCATGCCCATTCGTACGACTGAGTCAATCGCATTGTTCAAACGTGCGACTGAAGTTCAGTCGCATGAACCAATCGTACGAATGGAGGTCATTCGCACAAACCCTGTTATAGCTCATTTGTACCTCTGTCGTATGGTCCATTCGTACGACTAAGCTCAGTCGCATGTTCAGTCGCACGAATGAGTCCAGTCGCATAGCCTTAGTCGGGTGAAGTGGTCAGCTAGGGAAAATTTGACTAAGTTAGGGTTATTGTTTTAGATTTGCTTTGAGAAAGAGAAGTTTTAGCTGCCCTAGTGTAATTGGATTGATAACTACTTGCTGAAAATATTAAGGTGAGTTCTAATTGCCCTTTTTATGTGTTAATGTCGTTTGATAAATGTTGTTTGACAAAATCGGGCACTGGCATGCATAATAATAAATAAAGATGTGAATATGAGTTGAAAATGGTAAATGGTGATTAATAGCGAGGTGGAGGTTTGACCCACCAACTATAGACGGAGGTTTGACCCGTCAACGCCAATTGTAGACGGAGGTTTGACCCGTCAACGCGC
The DNA here is from genome assembly GCA_024085815.1 of Flaveria linearis. Taxonomy (NCBI): domain Eukaryota; kingdom Viridiplantae; phylum Streptophyta; class Magnoliopsida; order Asterales; family Asteraceae; genus Flaveria; species Flaveria linearis. The sequence goes on from CM044006.1 coordinate 53,645,192, forward strand.
GAGGTGGAGGTTTGACCCACCAATTTCTAGATGGAGGTTTGACCCGTCAACGCGCGAGGTGGAGGTTTCACCCACCAAATTAAAATTGATTAAAGATGTCCATAAATACCGTGTGGGTATTCGATATGCATATCAATACTGGGATAAATAAATGGACTGATGAATATGTGTGTGGATCATTTGATGTGATAACAATTGATGAATTGTTACTATTGAAATGTGGTGTATGTTAGAACTCACCAGTATATCTGATTTTGTGTTTGTTTTCTAATGCATGCCAGGTAGTAATAGAGGTGCTCGTGATGGTCCCCCACAGAGTTAGCCTCCGGTTATGGTGTACGATACTGGCCACAAAAGTTGGGTTTTTGGGAAATGAAGTACTTAAAGCCTTAACAAAGTTTTGAATGTTGGTTAAAGTCTTGCAAATACGTTTAACGATGTAAACAGTTTTTAATATATGTAAAGTTCCGCTGCGTTTGTAGTCTCTGAATTGTTATAACAACCCAACTAGTAGCACCCTCCTTATTATATTACTGTTATGAGATTGAGGGTGTTACAATAGGGATGACATGTCGTCCCTATAAGGTATCACTTTTTTGTTGCTATAGACCCATTTTCTTATAGTGAACTTCAGTTTATGTATTAAACATGTCACCCACAAAGGCTGTGGAAAACCAAACTCCATTTGAAGCATAGTTTCGATATTAAACCATCTGCAAGTCATTTGAAGGTGTTTTGATCCGTTGTATAGCCCATTTAGTAATCCGAAAAAAATTATTTTAAATCATTAAAGTGTAACAAATTTATTATTTAACTAAAATTATGAATTGTATTATACAATTTTAATTTATTAAATCATTTGATAAATCTATACTAATTTTGAAAATTATAAAGTAAGTTTTATAAATTTATAGAACTAATTTATTAATTATTAGATCTTGATTGTTAAATTAAAATAAATATCATTTACAAAGATTTTACAAGATTTATAAACCTTATTGGGTTTTTAGTAATTAAATAATTAGTTTAAGTATATAAATTTGGAATTATAAAGTAGGGGTTTAAATTTAATCTTTGAAACCTTGTTTTATAAAGTTTGCATAAAATAATAAGCATTTAACACTACAGGGACCAAATATGTAACATTGTTTTAAACCCAACCCAATAACACCGTCGCCCCTCTCTCTTCTCCGACTAACTTCCAGTGGCTCTCTGACGACCACCTTACACCCAAAACACTCAATTTTTAAGCAATTAGACCCCCAACCCTTGCGACCGTTTCGAACCTATGACCATCGTTCAATTTGATTGCCACGACTGTTACACATTGTTCAAACTTGAAACCGAATTCTCACTTCAAATCAAACGAATACAATCATAATATCATGTAATTGGTCATTAGTGATTAGTCATTAGTCATTAGGTTTGATTGTGTTAGTTTATCTTTTATATTACACTATTGCATTATAAGTTTTAACATTGCCATATGATATGAATTATCTTCAATCTATTTAATCAATCTATATATGTATTCAAACTTGTGTTTACTCACCGGCTAATTCGTTAGCTGACTCGTTACTTTATCGCATGATTTCAGGAATGTTGATTAGTGTACTTCCTCATGATCATTTAGTAATTCTAATGTATCATTTGATTAGTATTATTCAATAAAAATAACATATACTATTATTTTAAACTTATTTAATTTTCATGTGCCTATGAACAATCGATTCACATTCATCCGCTCTGATGAATTCGCTATCGGTCGGGGTGACAGATTGGTATCAGAGCCATGGTTAAGGGAATTAGGTTATTAGATTAGGAATGACCTAGACTATAACTAAGTACCCTTACACATGAGTCCTCTCATGTATTTATTATGCTTAGATAAGATTTCATATGCCTTATATGCTTAAACATGATTATATGTTTATATGCCTTACATGATATTTCCTTATACCTTGATTTTTATCAATGTACACACGATTCACAAATCATATTCTAAGGCATTGGGATCCTAAATAAAATGGTTTTAAAATTTTGAGTTTTAAATTGTTATTCATGGTTTTCAAATCCCGTCAAAGTTTGTGTCACATGATTGAAAACATGCAATGCTGGAAGAGTGGGATGCATGTATCTCGAGGTGTTCTATCCAGGCAAGGTATTCATAAATCCAAATCAACTGATGGATCTGTTTACCTTACCTGAGAACCCTTAAGGTGAGTGTCCACTTATAGGTACGCATGTCATCATTAAAGTTGTGGTAGACCTAATACTTTTAGGTCAATGTATTCGTTTTAGTTTGCGAGCCGAATGTTTACACTCGGAACATCTCATTGTTATTCTAAATCATCTTATCATCGATTTTATTTTCCTAAAATTATAAAACCCATTATCCAATTCTCATAAAAGTTTCCCAGAATATTTCAACATGTCTTCTTGTCAAAACCGATGTCGTTCTAAAAACACACGTCGCAAGATTGCTGCCATCATGGCATGTGAAGTTGCTGCGGTCATCCCAACACTGCTTACCCATCTGGATCAAGGCACTAACACTATTGATAACCCAGCTGCACCTAATCCTCCACGAGCTTGTACTTACAAGCACTTTAGTTCTTGTAATCCTACCAAGTTTAGCTGGACCAGAGGTGCCACTGGTCTTTTATAGTGTTCAAGAGTATCAAGAATACTTTCCTTAATAGTAAGTGTCCTGAGAATCTTAAGGTTCGCTATGCTACAAGTGTTCTTTAAAACAGAGCACTTACTTGGTGGAACGGGGAGAAACGAACCCATGGAACTAATGCTGCTTTGGAAATGACTTGGAATGAAATCAAAGAACTCATGACTCAGGAATTCCATTCGAGAAATGAAATCAAGAAACTGGAAGCTGAGTTCTGGGATTTATCCTAGGAAAATGGGGAAAACCTAGCCTATACCAACATATTTCATGAACTGAGTCTGCTTGTCCCTCATCTAGTTACTCCTCTATTTTAGGCCATTGAGAAATACATCGATGGTCTTCCTATGCAGATTCAAGATGTCGTCAGGCGTAGAAATCCTACAACCCAAGATACTATTCGATTGGCTGCCCAATTAACCGACAATCATGTAAAAGTTGGAACATTGACAAGGAAGGGAAGTAAGAAGGCAACTGAGATGCCTTCCACTAAAATGACCAAGGAAGACGAGCCTGATACTTATAATAATAATAAGAGTAAGTTAAGTCTCAAAACTTCTCTATGGTTACCCCTAGCCTTCCAGTCAATCAAGTCGCACTAACACATCCACCGCTTTTTGTTAATCAAGCCCTAACAAAGAAACCATATACTGGACCTTTTCCACAGTGTAACAAATGCAAGTATCACCATTCTGCTCATGCACAGTGTCGTCAATGCACCAATGTAATTTTGGATAGTTTCAACACGTGAAAGAATGTTATGAAGGCTCCAGTTAATGCCCCTATCATTCAACATCCACTTGTAATTATGCAAGGTCGTGCATGCTATTAATACGGTGATCCAAATCATTTCCACAATCAAATGCCCTCAACTTGTCAACACTGTTCCTGTGGCTCAAGGGCTTGCTTTTAACATCAATGCCCATCAATCTCAAAAGACTAACGACGTAGTAAACGTACGTTACCAACTAATACCCAATAAGCTTTAGTCTTAATTGATACCAATGCCAATAAAATTTGTATCTTTAGAGTTTACGTTATTGCTATTAATGACCAAGCTGTATTTTTATGTCTTTCTCATGTTCGTTAAGGTGAGTCTCGTATTGATCTTATGCTTGGTGCTTCGCTTGTGATAAAACCTTTCTATCATCTTGCATGCAAAAAGCTTGTCCGCCAAATGTCCAATCAAATTGATGATTCTATCTGCTTTGTCAGGAACATCCAAATATCCTCACCGTTTTGCATAAGCCTTCTAGTTATTAAATTTCGAGATGAAATTTTCTATATTAGGGGAGAATGTAACATCTAACCCATTTGGTAATCCGAACCCGAACCCATTTTGAACCCTTCATACAATAAAGAAAATATTTTAAATCAATCTAGTGTAATAAATGTGTTATTTAATTAATGTTATGAATTGTATTATATAATTTTCATTTATTAAATAATTTGATCAATCTACACTAATTTTGAAAATTATAAAGTAAGTTATAAAAATTTATAGAACTAATTTATTAATTATTAGATCTTGATTATTAAATTAAAATAAATATCATTTACAAAGATTTTACAAGATTTATAAACCTTATTGTGTTTTTAATAATGAAATAATTAGTTTAAGTATTTAAATTTGAAATTATAAAGTATGGGGTTTAAAATGTAATTTTTGGAACCTTGTTTTATAAAGTTTGGCATAAAATAATAAGTATTTAATACTACAGGGACCAAATCTATAACATTGTTTTAAACCCAACCCAACAACACCGTCACCCCTCCCTGTTCTTCGGCTAACTTCCGGCGGGTCTCAGGCGGCCACCTCTCACCCCAAACACTCGATTTTTAAGCAATTAAGCCCCCCTCAGCCCTCGCGATCGTTTCGAACCATTGACCGTCATTCAATTTGATTGCCCTAACTGTTACACATTGTTCAAACTTGAAATCAAAATTCTCACTTCAAATCAAATGGATACAACCTTAATCTCACCTAATTGATCAAATCAATCAACCAAAAAACATCAACATAATCATTCTAAGTTCAAAGGTACCATTAATTTCAGTTTAAACAACTCATTAACCACTAAGTCATAGTCAAAACCATAATCTCACATGGAAATGTCAATTTAGTCATTAGGTTTGATTGTGTTGGTTTGTCTTTTATGTTACACTATTGCATTATAAGTTTTAACATTACCATGTGAATTGAATTTTCTTCAATCTATTTAATCAATCTATATGTATTCAAACTTGTGTTTACTCACCGGCTAATTCGTTAGCGACTGGTTACTTTATCATATGATTTCACGAATGCTGATTAGTGTACTTCTTCATACTCATTTAGGAATTGGACCTAGTTTAATAAAAGGCTATTATGATATTTATTTGGATCATTATATAATTGTAATGTATCATTTGATTAGTTTAATAAAAGGCTATTATTTTAAACTTATTTAATTTCCATGTGCCTATGAACAATCGATTCACATTCATCCGTCTTGATGAATCCGCTATCGATTGGGGTGTGACAGATCGGTATCAGAGCCATGGTTATAGGGAATTAGGTTATTAGAAAAGGAATGACTTAGACTATAACTAAGTACCCTTACACATGAGTCCTCTCATGTATTTATTATGCTTAGATAAGATTTTATGTGCCTTATATGCTTAAACACGGTTATGTGATTATATGCCTTACATGATATTTCCTTATACCTTGATTCTTATCAATGCACACACATATCTCAAATCATATTCTAAGACATTGTGTGCATAAATTAAATGGTTTTTAAATTTTGAGTTTTAAATTGTTATTCATGGTTTTCAAATCCTGTCAAAGTCTTTGTCACATGACTGAAAACATGCAATGCTGGAAGAGTGGATACGTGTATTTTGAGGTGTTCTACCCAGGCAAGGTATTTTTATAAATCCAAATCAACCAATGGATCTATTTACCTTACCTGAGAACCCTTAAGGTAAGTGTCCGCTTATAGGTACGCATGTCTTTATTAAAGTTGTGGTATACCTAACACTTTGAGGTCATCGTATTCGTTTTGGTTTGCGAGCCGAATGTTTACACTCTATACATATCATTGTTATTCTAAATAATCTTATCATTGATTTTATTTTTCTAAAATTATAAAACCCATTATCCGATTCTCATAAAAGTTTTCCATAATCTTTCAACATGTCTTCTCATAAAAAACAATCTCGTTCTAGAATCTCCGGCCGCAAGATTGCTGCTATTGTGGCACGTGAAGTTGCTGCGGTCATCCCGACACTGCTTACCCATCTGAATCAAGGCACTAACACTATTGAAAACACAACTACACCTATGAGCTTGTACTTACAAGCACTTTAGTTCTTGTAATCCCACCAAGTTTAGCGGGACCAAAGGAGCCACTGGTCTTTTATAGTGGTTCAAGAGTATCAAGAACATTTTTCTCAAAAGAGAGTGTCCCGAGAATCTTAAGGTTCGCTATACTACAAGTGTTCTTTTAAAAAAAAGCACTTACTTGGTGGAACAGAGAGAAACGAATCCGTGGAACTATTGCTGCTTTGGTAATGACTTGGAATGAGTTCAAAGAACTCATGACTTAGGAATTCTATTCGAGAAATGAAATCCAGAAACTGGAAGCTGAGTTCTGGGATTTATCCCAGGCAAGTGAAGAAAACCTAGCCTATACTAACAGATTTCAATAACTGAGTCTGCTTGTCCCTTATCTAGTTACTCCTCTATCTCGGGCCATTGAGAAATACATCGATGGTCTTCCTATGCAGACTCAAGATGCCGTCTGGGGTAGAAATCATACAACCCAAAATACTATTCGATTGGTTGCCCAATTGACAATGACAAGGATGGGAAGTAAGAAGGCAACTGAGACGCCTTCCACTAAAATGAACAAGGAAGACAAGCATGATACTTCTAATAACAAGAAGAGGAAGGTTAAGTCTCAAATTTTACTATGGTTACCCCAAGCATTCCAGTCAATCAAGTCGCACTAACTCATCCACCGCTTTTTGTTAATCAAGCCTCGACAAAGAAACCATATACTCGACCTTCTCCACAGTGTAACAAATGCTAGTATCACCATTCTGCTCATGCACAGTGCCATCAATGCACCAATTATGGTAATTTTGGTCACATTTTCAACACGTGCAAGAATGTTACGAAGGCTCCAGTGAATTCCTCTATCATTCAACATCCACTTGTAATTACGCAAGGTTGTGCATGCTATCATTACGACAATCCAAATCATTTCTACAACCAGTGCCCTCAACTTGTCAACACTATTCTTGTGGCTTAAGGGCGTGCTTTTAACATCAATTCCCATCAATATCAAAACACTAACAACATAGTGAACGTTACGTTCCCAACTAATACCCAATAAGCTTTAGGCTTAATCGACACCAATGCCAATAAAAGTTGTATCTTTAGAGTTTACGTTATTGCTGTTAATGGCCAAGCTGTATTTTTATATCTTTCTCATGTTTGTCAAGGTGAGTCTTGTATTGATCTTATGCTTGGTGCTTCACTTGTGATAAAACCTTTCTATCATCTTGCATGCAAAAAGCTTGTCAGCCAAATGTCCAATCAAATTGATGATTCTATCTGCTTTGTCAGGAAACATCCAAATATCATCACCGTTTTGCATAAGCCTTCTAGTGATAAATTTCGAGATGAAATTTTCTAAAGTAGGGGAGAATGTAACATCTAACCATTTGGTAATCCGAACCCGAACCCATTTTGAACCCTTCATACAATAGAATTTTTTTTAAATCATTCAAACAAATGTAATAAATGTGTTATTTAATTAATGTTATGAATTTTATTATATAATTTTCATTTATTAAATAATTTGATCAATCTATACTAATTTTGAAAATTATAAAGTAAGTTTTAAAAGTTTATAGAACTAATTTATTAATTATTAGATCTTGATTATTAAATTAAAATAAATATCATTTACAAATATTTTACAATATTTATAAACCTTATTGGGTTTTTAATAATTAAATAATTAGTTGAAGTATTTAAATTTGAAATTATAAAGTATGGGGTTTAAAATGTAATTTTTGAAACCTTGTTTTATAAAGTTTGGCATAAAATAATAAGTATTTAATACTACAGGGACCAAATCTATAACATTGTTTTAAACCTAACATAACAACACCGTCGCCCCTCCCTATTCCCCGGCTAACTTCCGGCGGGTCTCCGGCGACCACCCCGCACCCAAAACACTCGATAAGAAATTAAACCCCCCTCAACCCTCGTGACTGTTTCGAACCTGTGATCGTCATTCGATTTGATTGCCACGACTGTTACACATTGTTCAAACTTGAAATCAAATTCTCACTTCAAATCAAACGGATACAACCTTAATCTCACGTAATTGATCAAATCAATCAACCAGAACACGTCTACATAATCATTCTGAGCTCAGAGGTACCATTAATTTCAGTTTAAACAACTCATTAACCACTAAGTCATACTCGAAACCTCCTAACCAAAACCTTTAACTTGATCGATTAGAAACGGAACAAATTGGACCTATTTAAGCAGATACAAACAGTCCATACGATCCTTAAAACTATTCGAACCCTTAGTTACATCTGAATTACACACACACAACTCAATCGATCACCACATTCATCACGACCTGCAACTCATTCGACAGATCTCTTTTGAGTAATCTTGACTACAACTGATTGAGGGCTTTGAATCATTAACACCCTCAGAAGCTTCATACAAAATTAATTTGATTATAATCAACATTCACATCTCGAATCTGATTCATCATCGTCGCGGCCGTACCTGTTCTTTTTATCATCGAATTTGACTTCAATCCAGGTAATCAAACATACAATCATATTCGTACGTTCATAACAAACTAAAGCCCTAACGTTAATTCCATTAACATAGTGTTATTGTGCTCAGTTTGGATCAAAATTGAATTAGACTTCTTATGGATTTGAGAATTATTTCAAAAACAATACTTATTATTTTTATGTGGTTTAAAAAAAGACTTGGGCTTTGACCCACCGCTTAACACCCAACTCTCACGCACAAGAGGTCTCAGGTTCACACCGCCCTCCACCTTATTTTTTTAAGTCAACTTTATGTATTTTAAATTTCAAAAATATATCAATATATTATAAAAATAATTTTGTTAACTAAAGTTATTTGAGTAATTATTGATTAAGTTTTGAATTTTCTAAACTTTTAAAAATACATATTTTATTTAATTTTAAAGGTTTTAATTATCCTAGAAATATTACAAAATTTATTTATAAGTTCTATACTAAAAAAAATAATTCAAATGACTCTACAAAACATTTAAATAATTAAATTATTTAATTAATTATTTTGACCAATTTAAGAAATAAAAAATTATTAAATTAATTATCATTCAAACTCAATCATTATAAATTAAATGATTCTATTTTACTATTTATCTATTATTATTTTTAGTTTTAGTTATTTGATCAATTAACCATCAGGGCTTGCTCTAGTGGCCACCTCAATGAGGGATAGAGCTTTGTGGTCAAAAGGTCACGGGTTCGATCCTGAGGGGGGAGGGTTTACCCACAATATGTGGGGTTCCCGCCCGAAGGTTTTCCCACCTGCTTCGATGGCCTGGGGGCTCTGTAGCGTGGGCCCGGTTAAGACAACATAGTCTACACCCCCCGCTCGGCTTGAACTTGTGTGGTTTGGGTTATCATGGTTTAGGATTTCCGTTGAGACACTCGCCCTTCAAAAAAAAAGTTATTTGATCAATTTGTTTTATTCTTATTCAATCAAGATGCATAATAATTTGGGGAAATTATTTTAATACTAATTACTAAAACCCAAAATCTCAATCACAACCCTAAATTCATGTCTCATCTTTAAATTATTATAATTCTAATTTCAGAACACTATTCCTTAGGTTAATCCGTGAGGAAATTATTGGTGCCTAGTTGAATATATCATATTATTGTTCAAAATATACCCTATTGTCGATGTGAGTATTTATTGCCATTTTTATGTGTTTTATATTTTGAAAAAATCATGTGATTCAATATTCAATAATCGATATTCATTTTTATTTTATTTCATTTTAAATTCAATTCAAGACATGCTATGTTATTACTTGTAATTATGTGTTCATAGTTAGATAAAGTTGGTGATAACACAATAATTAATTCATGCAACCACGATAACTATATATCTTTATTCGTTTGACAAACCCATCCCACTTTTTTAGTCGCGTGGTGATTGGAACCAAAATCATTCATTCTATAAGTATTCATCTGCGGACCGAGTTAATTCAGTCATTAGGTTTGATTGTGTTGGTTTATCTTTTATGTTACACTATTGCATTATAAGTTTTGACACTTTGATGTGAATTGAATTGTTTTCAATCTATATAATCAATCTATATATGTATTCAAACCTGTGTTTACTCACCGGCTAATTCGTTAGCTGACTCGTTACTTTATCACATGATTTTAGGAATGCTGATTAGTGGACTTCTTCATGCTTATTTAGGAATTGGACCTAGTTCAATAAAAGGCTATTGTGATATTTATTTGGATAATAGTATAATTGTAATGTATCACTTGATTAGAATTATTCAATAAAAATGACATTTAATGTTATTTTAAACTCTTTTTAAGTTTCCATGTGCTATAAATAATCGATTCATATTCGTCCGCTCCGATGATTCCGCCGTCGGTTGGAGTGTGACATGTTTTAGGTACAAGCAGTAGTGGAGAAGAAAGCAGCAACTTAAGAGATTCAAGTAGTTCAAGCAATGCTCCACTTTGCAGTCGTTCCTTACCTGATCTCTATGAGCACACAGTTCTAGGTAACTATAGTAATTGTAGTTCTTGTCAATTAGCTTTGTCCATGGTTTAATCTGAAAACTTTCAAAAGGCTATTCAATATTGAGTATGGTGCAAGCAATGATGGATGAGCTGGTTTCTTTAGAAAAGTATGACGCGTGGACTCTCACTAATCTTCCTCAGAAAAAACACGCCATTGGTCTTATGTGGGTGTTCAAAACTAAACTCAAGCCAAATAGAATAGACTTTGAGGAAACCTTTTCTCCTGTGGCTCCGCGTCTCATATTGTCTCTTGCTGCACATCATGGTTGGATGGTTTACCAGTTTGATGTTAAATCTGCATACCTTAATGCTTTGAATGAGGAGGTGTTTGTCACTCAACCACCCGGCTTCGAGAAATTAAGAGAAGAACACAAAGTGTATCGTCTTCACAAGGCGTTGTATGGTCTCAAACAGGCTCCCCGAGCTTGGTATAATCGGATTGATTCTTATTTGCAAGAGAATTGGTACGCACGAACAAAGGGTGAACCTACTGTGTATGTAAAGAAGAAAAGAAATGAAGTTCTTATCATCTGTTTGTATGTCGACAATATACTATACACAAGTCCATCATTCGAGCTGTTGCAAGAGTTTCGAAACAACATGGTTAAAGAATTTGCAATGACTGATGTGGGACAACTTAAATACTTTCTCAAGTTGGAAGTTGATCAAAAGGAGAATGGGCTCTTTGTGAAACAAGAGAAGTATGCTAGTAATGTACTTGCTAGATTTGGCATGACCCAGTGTAAGCCTATATCCACACCAATGAATGCAGGAGAGAAACTTGTTAGAGATGATGGAGCTGCCCCAGCTGATGAATATGCGTTTAGAAGTGTTGGGGGTGGCTTGATCTATCTTACTCACTCCCGACCTAATATCGCCTTTGCTGTCGGGTTAATATCTCGCTTTATGAGTAGGCCTTCTGTAAACCACTTGGGTACTGTAACAAGGGTTCTTTGTTATATTGCAGGTACATTGCGGTTTGGGTTGTGGTATCAAAGAGTGAATGTGGTTCAACTTATTGGGTATAGCGATAGTGACGGGGGTAGTTCATATGATGATTGTCGAAGTATTTCTGGTAATGTGTTTTTGATTGGGCCAGCAGCTGTGTCTTAGTGCTCTAAGAAACGAAGTGTTGTAGCATTATCTACAACGGAGACTCAGTATATTTCCGCTAGTAGCACAACTTGTCAAGTGGTGTTGTTGCGAACACTTCTTGAAGAATTGTTACATAAACTGGAAGGAGCAACACGGGTATCTATTGCGATAACAAATCGCCAATCTTCTTGACAAAGAACCAAAGGCATCACAGTCGAAGCAAACACATCAACATAAGATATCATCATATACGAAGCCTACTTGAAGAAAAGAAAGTTGAGCTGATATCATCAATATGTGGCACTCAAGAACAGTTAGCTCACATTTTTACTAAGGCACCGGGACAAGAACAATTTGGTTATCTGCGTGGAAAGCTAGGAGTTTTGATGTTTTGAGTTAAGGAGGGGCGTTGGATGTAATTCAAGAACATCAATGCAAGTGTTGGTCTACTAAATAGGAATGTTGTGGGTCTGTACGTGTGCATGCAAATCTCTGCATGAGATTTGTATTTTATCTGCTTTTGTCCTTTATTAGTATGTAGTCAGTTTCTTTCATGAAACAAGTGGAGGAGTTGTCCACACTCAACATCGTGAGTCTATGTAGTAGGTAGTTTGTTTCTTTGGTCGTGGGGTCATGGAGTTGTCCAGTATGTTTAAGTATGGGTCTTGTACTTTGTTTCTCATCAATCAAGAAATCATTCCTTTGTGTGTGTTATTGTGCCCTGATATCCAACAATGAATTGAATAAACGACAAGCGAGCTCAAACGCGTATTAACTCAACAGTTTTGTATACATTCACCTCTTCCTTTCCTACATATTACAACCATTCACTAACATTTATTTAAAAAAAATATATATATATCTAGTGAGGGTTCTAAATTTCATTTGAAAGAGTAACAGACCCTAAAAACATTGCTAATTTGTTAAAACTAGCAACCCTCTTTAATACCACATTCATCTCCACTGGTTTGTCAACATCGTCTTGCACGTTATCCACTTGTTTGACCAAGTTGACCAAATCTAACACACAGTCAACTGGTTTCAAGAGCTCCATTTCAATTGGTGTTGATGATTTTTGGTTCTTAGTGGTTTACAGCTCTAGGACCCAGGTTTAGTTCATTTAGACTATCGCTGCCATATAAACTATTAGCTTGCACTTTAGGATTGAACTTGTTATCCACCGCTAACCACCCTCGCACGTTAGTTTGTATATAATAAGCATTGGTTCCATGACCATAACCAGATATGTAATTGTTTACATACTAACTATATAACTTGTGTGCGTACATTCCATTCATATACCAAGTTGAAATACTAATACTAATATTAGATATATGAATGGAATGTATCTAAACAAGTATAGTCCATGTGCAAACACTTGCATGTCTGGTTATTGTTATTGGACCAGTGCTTATGATTTTCAAACTAATGGATAAGAGCGGTTAACCGTTGATAACAACGTCAGGCCTGGAGTGCGAACTAATGGTTTATTTGGCTACATCAATGAATACCGCGATGATCTTAATGAGCTAAACTAGGGTCGATCCTAGGACTTTTTGTCAGGTGAAGGCAGGAAATGGGCCTATTTAGAACGACACACATCAAAATGGCTCACTGGTGGGGTTAAACATGGTCCAGAGAATGCAATTTTCTAATCGGATAATGATAAGCCATGAAGCCCACAACTTATAGACCCTTTTCATTATTTGAATGCACCTTATACACAATCACGAAACATAGAAATGCAAACTAAATGCTAAGAACACAATTCATAATATTTATGATTGATGATACATGCTTTAATTTATGAGCGTTTTTTACTAGTGAATGATACTATACTCTTAACTAGAACACAACTAAATTATATCAATCTGTTTCAAACAAAGACGCAAACTTTTAACTTTAAGAAGAACTACACCATCTAACTCCATCATCACATCTAACTCCATCATTACATCTAACTCCAATCATAATGATGGCCCCAAACCACAACCCATTTATTTTGTGAAGGGGCCTGCTAAAGGGACGTCCTCCAGGATATCTGGACGTCCTACTTACGGGCCGTAAGGCCCTTCACGGGCCGTATGGTCTGTCGCAAGTCAAATCGGTCATTCAGAAACGTAATTCAAAAACGTAACGGCCCGTGAATATGATCACGGTCGTGTTTATTTACGGCCCGTGAATTTCTTCACGGCCCGTATGGAATTCGTCTTACGGGCCGTGAACTTACTTACGGGTCCTAGTTTCACTTTTAATAATTTGACGAGATATATTATTCCTCGTTTTTCGTGTAATTTTGTATTTATTACGTTATTTGATATGACGTAATATTCCTCGATAGTCGTGTAAATTTGTATTTATTACATTATTTGATATGACGTAATATTCCTCGATATTCGTGTTAATTATGTGACGAGATGCAATATTCCATTTCAACTACTATATAAACGTTAGTTTATAAATTCATTTCATAATTTAACGATATAAATTCATTTCATTTCAACTACTACATAAACGCAATATTCCATTTCAAGTACTATATAAACGTTAATATCTAACGTTACGATGTCTTTCTGGGATAGCAACTATTTATTCGGGTCGGAATCTAACTATTACCCTCAGGAGGGTTACGGTTATTACGATGAGGCTGCTTCAAACTATCTAGGACAGTTCGCGTCCAATTACGGCGGGAATGACGGCGGCGATGACGGGGGTGATAACGGTGGCGATAGCAGCGGGGATAATGACGGTTCTAGTTCCGGTAAAAAGGGTTTATACGACACGAATCAGGTTATAAGATATATCATATTTAATTTTACTTTCATTTTACTATCATTTAGTAATAACTTACTAAAAATATTAAATTGATTAGGTTTTCTCATCTCGTGAAGAATTAGTTGATTGGGCAACTAACGTGGGGCGAGATAATGGGTTCGTTATTGTCACCAAACGTTCAAAAAGAAATTCGAATGGTTTGGTGGTTAAAATTTGGTTGAAATGCGATCGGGGTGGTGTATATAAGGGAGCATCCACTCTAAGAAAAAGTGGCACGAAAAAAACAAACTGTCAATTTGAATTGCAGGGTAAGTACCAGATGCAGAGAGATGGGTGGATTATAGTTGTTGTGGATGATACTCATAACCATGAACCTGCTGAACACCTGGAAGGACATGCATACGCAATGAGGCTCACCGAAAATGAGCTTTCTACTGTAAAGAATCTGACCGAGCAAAATATTGACCCTCGAAACATTCTAGGCACGTTGAGGGAACAAAATCCCAATAACATCTCTGGGTTACGAACCGTATATAATGCTCGGGCAAAAATAAAAAAGTCCACCAGAATTGGTGAAACCCCAATGCAGGTTTTTTTTTCTATACTACAACAACATCAATATATTTACACCCCTCACATTGAGGAACCGACAAATACCGTCGACGGGGTTTTTTTTATACATCCCACATCTCACACATTATGGCGTGCTTACCCACACGTGCTGATGATTGACACAACATACAAAACTAACTTGTATAAAATGCCTTTTGTTCAAATGGTTGGTGTGACATCCACCCTGAAATCTTTTTCTGTTGCTCACGCATTCATTGATTATGAGCGTGAAGCCAACTTCAGATGGGTGTTAGAGCAACTAAAAGCAACGCTGGAAGATAAGTGTATGGAGCCCCGTGTTATACTAACCGACCGAGACCTCGCTCTGATGAATGCGTCAGAAGAAGTTTTTCCGAGTGCTGTTCGATTACTTTGCAGATGGCATATTTCGGAAAATATTGCTAAACATTGTAAGGCGAGTTTTTCAAATAAAGAGTGGGGTGCTTTTCAGCATGTGTGGTCGGTACTTATTAACTCTGAAACGGAGGACATATACGCTTATAATTACGACCGGCTTTATCGCAGATTGGTGTCCAACCATTCAAGTAAGTTTTCTAGTGTTATTCTTAAAAATATATGTATATTTATATAAAAATAAGTGCATTTTTTTAATAGGAGTGCTGATGTACCTAAAAAATAACTGGTTGGACCCCTACAAAGAGAGATTTGTGTCGGCGTGGATAAATAGAAGTTATAACTTCGGTCAGCACACAACGAACCGAGTTGAGAGCCAATATTCGTTGTTGAAAAGTTACCTGAAAGCAACCAATAGCACCCTGGATAGATTTATTCCTTTCATTAATAATATCTTAGCTACCCAGGAAATTGCTATAAAAGAAAGTTTTACCAAAAGCAAAATCATGCTTATGGTGCAGCATAATCATGAAGTGCTTAAATTGCTGCGAGGTAACGTTTCTATTGCGGCTTTGGATATGTTAGTCGGTGAGATTAACAGGATAAATCATCTAATTATATCCAAAGAATCATGTGGCTGCCATCTTTTTACCAGCTTTGGTCTTCCGTGTGCTTGTAAATTAAACAATTACTTTTAAACAGGTGAATGTTCTTTTACGTTTTTTATTTTTTCATGAAAACTTTTATTATATTTTATTTAATATATTATTTTATAGGTCAATGTATCCCGCTCGATGCCATTGATGTTTTTTGGAGGAAGCTAGATTTTTCACCCGCGTATATTGTACGGGGGTTCAAGTAGATGTACATAAAGAGATGGAGATGGTGACAAAACATTTACTTGTCCAACCCGAAAATGTGAAAAGATCTTTGATTAATATTTTCAAATCTTTCGTTACTCCTTCAAAAACGGATAAAAAACCTCCTAAAGTCCAAACAAATACACGGGGTCGTCCAAAAAAAGATAAGCAAAAAGAAACAATATTAGACGCCCCCAGACATAGTTCATATGTTCAACCGAGAGAAAATTTTGAAGGTCCGCCAACATATTCAAGTTCGGTGGTGAAGTCAAAACAAGGGCCTTTGCAGCGCAGTCAATCCATGTCTTCAAAATCAAGAGCCAAAGATGGATTATCTCAACAGAGCTCCAAGTTTTCATATATCCCGGGCGACGAAGATAAAAACAATTTTTTCCGGTTTAACCGCTGGATTCCATCATTCTTTTTCCCGTATATTTCAGGTGCGGATGATGTTTTAGCGGACGGCAATTGTGGTTTTCGTGCTATAGCACTCGCACTGGGATATGGTGAAAATCACTAGCGTTTTATACGTACGGAACTTATATCTGAGTTGGATGAAAACAGACACAGGTACACTGCGATGTTTCCTGATATAAACGAAATAAGGGAATCATTAAACTGGAACGGGTTAGGTGCGGCTCCATACAAAAATTGGATGACAGTGCCACCTGCTACAATCCTTATTGCTAACAGGTTTCGAGTGGTTATAATTTTTATATCGATCGGCAACTCCGCTACTTTTTTCCCGTTCTGGTTATCTCCTCGTGATATCAGTGAACATCATATAATTTCAATTGCTTATGTTCAAGATTGCCATTTCATTAGAATTCGATTAGTGGGTGACTATCCAATGCCTGTTCCGAGCAAATATTGGCATTTGTACAAAACAGAAAACGCCAATGATTGGGAGGCTATATACGGAAGTCGAATTCAAAAATATCTTGAACTAAGGCCGTAGACCCGGTTGAACATGTAGATTTAGTATAGTTTACACATTTATCAATTCTTTCAATTCTTTATTTATTCAATTCTTTATTGTTGTTGAATTGTAAACATGTAATCTATTATTTATTCAATTCTTTATTGTTGTTGAATTGTAAACATGTAATCATTTCTTTCGTTTTCCAAAGAAAAATGCAATAAGAAGATTATCGAATTTTTCTTCAACCTTTGAATTTTGTTTATATGAGCTGGGCATTTGGTTAGCATAAAAGGTGTGTAGGAATGTTAATGATATGAGATGCATAATATATGTTGAGATTCAAGTATGTTTTTCAGTCCTCCACAAGCACAACCAATTGTAAACATATAATTAAACATTTAAACGTCATCCAAAATAACTCATAATATATAAACATAATTTTTCAATTTTTTTACATGAAAGGTAAATAAAACAATAAAATCCTACTATCTATGCGTCATGACCACCACCAGCATCACCACCACCAGCATCCTCCGCATCACCACCACCAGCAGCCTCCTCGTCATCACCCGCAGGTCGTCTGACAAACGGAGGCAACTCCGGCCGAGGGGGGAGGTCGATACCCTGGCTAGCAGCAAAAATGCTGCACGCATCCGCCGTCCATAGTAGCAAGGCCTGGGACTGGCGCAACAAATGTAGTGCCTCCGCCATAAACTCCCCCGTCGGCGGAATCTGCCGAATGATGGTCCTGGGAACAGGCGGCGGGACGGGTGGTCCGGCGTGTGGCTGGGGCTGCGGCTGCTGCTGCGGCGCCGGCTGCTCCTCCTCCTCACCAACGTCCGGCACCGGCTGCCAGACGGTCCGACCACCGTCAGTGGACCATCGGAGGTCGTCGCCAAATTTGGCGGCAATCCCCATGGCCATGACGGTCTGTCGACCCAAAATCCGAGGCGGCGTGTCCGTAGTCTGCCTCGCAATTAGGGTGTCCGTAAACAACCCTAAGCGCGAGGCAATGACGGTGATGTACGAGCCGCAAACAATCGGGCTATCCATCTGCAAAACAATCAAACAATAGGCATAATTATGAATCGCATAATAGATAATACTTATTTGTTAACAATTAGTAGAAATATTTTTTTACCTTGCCCTGAATGACGCTCAAAAAATAGGCGGCCATGCAGTGAGCTAGATTCACCCGTCTAGGTGAAAGCAAGGCCCTCAGAAAAAATAAGTCAAGGAGCGACACCTGCTCCATGCTCTGGTCTCTGCCGGCAATGGTGCCGGCAATGCACCGGTGTAGATACCGGTGCAAAGGATCCCTAATGGAGGTCGCCCTAATGGCGCCCTCCCACGGCTGGTCGGAAATGGTCGGCCACCATCCGACCAAAGGAGCCGGCTCCGACTGGACCTCGTCAGAATAAAAACGAGGATCCTCCGTCTCCTCGTGGGTGTAAAACCCAAGAGTCACCGCCCACTGGGCGAGGGTGAACTCGTACCTACCGGTCCCCAGCATAAATCGAACCGCTATGTGCTGGCGGGGGTCCTGATCCTCAAAGGCGGGAGTGAACAGAAACGTACACAAAAACTGCAACGTCAGCTCCCGGTAGCCCCTCCTCGATCCCAAATCAAACATCCGCCTCCACGGCGTCTCTCCGTCCAGCCCAATGATATCCTGGGCACGTGCTATGTCTCCGACCTCCTCCAGCACGTCCCAGTCGATGGTGCGTGTCCCCTTCAGGGGACGTCCAATCAGCTTCCACAGCTTTTGCCGTGGCTGGGTCTCGCTCGAAAAACGAAGATCAGGGTGTGGGTCCACAAAGTCACCCTGACCCTCGGGCTCAGTCTCCGGACGTGTACGTTTGCGGGGCGGCATAATCTGCAAAAAAAAAAAAATAAATTCACCAGAAAAAAAGGGTTTACGGCCCGTGAAGGTCGCTCACGGCCCGTAACCCACTGAAGTTTCAAAGGGTTACGGCCCGTAAATGAGGGTCACGGCCCGTAACCCTTTGAAAATTCAAAAGGTTACGGCCCGTGACGACCCTTCACGGCCCGTAACCCCCAAAACATTTCAATTTTCCAGTTTTTTTAAATATAATTTTGATATATTTAAACGAAAAATACACAAAAATAAAATACGGATTTGAATACGTACCGTAGTAAGGAGTCGGATGTATGAAAATGATGAAAATACGGAGGTCGTGACGGATTAAATCGTATGTGTGTTTTGGGGGCGTAAATGAACAAATGGGCCGTGAGGTCCTATATATTATCGGACCTCACGGTCGTGAAGGGTCTCACGGCCCGTTACCAATCTATCATACGGCCCGTGACTGTTGTCACGACCCGTTATGCTTTGTAGTTTTTAAAAACAGACCGTTTACACTACACGGCCGTATGGGGACATTGTCACGGCCCGTAAAGACCCTCACGGGCCGTATAAAACTTTTTTAAGTCTATAAATTCAGCCGCTTGACACAAACAATTCACACAAATTTACTCAATACCCAAAACATGAGTGCTACAAGTGATCAAAATCCGTGCACGGATGAAGAGGAGGTGACTTTAGTAAGATCTTGTATCGAAAATTCAGGTACTATCCCGCCAAAATTCAATATTTTGGAACCGGGTTTCAACTCGTTTTCATCAAATTCTCGAACGTGAAGAATATCGCACCACTCGTGAACTTAGCAACAAGTGGTCTGACTTGAGAAGGAAGGTCACGACATTTCACCAGCTCTACAAAGACGTTTACAACAATCGAAATATGTTATGGAATGAAACGGATATTATGACAAGAACTCAAGAAAGATATGGAGAGAAATTTGGAATTTCTTTTAACCATTTTGCGGCTTGGATCTTTTATAAAGATCAAGAAGATTAAAAATTATGTGTTTTATTTTTGTGTGACAATAACGGTTTATCGTTTTTAAAAAAGTGTACTAATAAACGTTTATGTTTTAATAAAATATTTCATTACTGTTCTACATTACACGTCTAGAATACAGTTCGTCTGCCATAAATCTTCGGAATCTAAAGCAAGCATCCTGTAAGCTAACCTCTTGCCACTCTAAAGATCTATTTTGAACCAACCTACGCAATAACATACAAATTACAACTCCCGAATCTCGACCAATATGACCGGCGTTAGGGGGCCAAACGGTTTCACCCAATACCTCCAGTTCTTCGATTTCTTCTTGTCCGGAGTGCTGCCAATATTGTATACGTGACAGAAAATGTAAAAAGTACGATTCGAATTGTAAGGCCCCGTTCCCGGGAAACCTCACAGTTGGTTAACCATAGCACAAAATCAGTTTAATAACAAAACATTGCAGCGGAAAATAATTAAACATTCGTTAAAGACTTAGAAACCCCATTGTACTCATACATTTGTCCTTTAAAGGTAAACAAAACATATTCCTTGTTCATTAGTTACAATAAAGACTTCATTAATAGGAATGCCATCCATATTTCCCCAAGTAGCTCCGTGGTGCCATCCTTAGCATCAGCGCCTACCTACCCACTATTATGCATAAAAAGTCAGCTACGCTGAGTGAGTTCTAGTTTTATATAAATAAGAAAAATATGATCTTTTATCCTTCATATAATGAACACGCATACATCATACTACAAACATTACTTGCATCGCATTAGACACGTTCATTATCTTTCATTCTTTCATTTCATTTCTCTTCGTCATAGGCGAGACTGCACAAAGCAGCATCTCCATGTTGATTGACAACGAATGTCAATCCCCGTCGGTACACGTTATCCATGGTCACTACCCCCGACGGTCGATCGATCCCCGTCGGTACACATCTTTATTGTAGCTTCCCCCGACAGTTGATCCACACTAACAGACACATAGCCCGCTCATGAATACGGATCCATCATCATACATCAGACTCACATAAGTGAAGTCTATCATAGTGCTTGCAAGACTTTTCATCATCAAATGGGCCCGGGGGTAACATTCATTAAGTTCCACTTCTCATTAGTATTATCTTTCACTTAATATATTTATAATACTTAGCTTATTAAGTACACAGCATACCAAATACTAGTCATCATAACACGTAACCGACCCTCCGCGGGACAGCGGGGGTTCGGGGGCGGCAGCCCATGATAGCGGGGTCCTAGGGGCAGCAGCCCCTAGTGGGGTCTAAGGGGCAACGCCCCTGGCTGGGGCCGGGCTATTTTTCTGAGCTATTTAAATGTCACATTTTACTTTAGAAAAAAAATGTATTTCCTTGTTAAAACACCTTGAAATCCTTATCTTGAAAACCTTATGTTTACTATGCATAATAGCCCCAAAAACCATAGAAAAACGTTTAAATAAGGGGGTCTAGAACTCACCTGAACTTAGCAAATAGCTTAATTCCTAAGTTACTTAAGCTATGGTCCGAATGCTCTAGCTGCACGAAAGTTAATACACAAAAACATCATTTTCTTCATAATTTCGCCCACAGTTTCGCTAGCAGTTTCGCTGCCAGTTTCGCTGGCAATTTCGCTGCCAGTTTCGCTGGGCAGCACTTCTGCCAGTTTCGCTGGACAGATTCGCTGCCTAGAGCGCCCAACTTTCGTTGGAATTTCCTAGTTTCGCGATGTCTATGGGTCCACAGTTTCGCCCGAACGAAACTGTAGTTTCGCCCAAGCGAAACTGTAATTTCGCTGGAAATGTTCTTAGTTTCGCTGGATGATTATGCAAATTCGCTGGATGCATATACAGTTTCGCAGATCGCATAAAAATCACGAACCAGTCCGTTTTTAACCCAAAATCACAACTTTTTACGTCCAACCTCTTAGTTTATCATCCATGAGGCTAAATCTAAGCTTTATACATGTTTTCATACGTAAAAAATGTGACCTTTATGCGATTCTTTGCAACTTTTCAAAACCCAAAACCCTAGAATCCGGGTTTGATCTACAGAAGGGTTTAGGGGTTGATTCTTACCTTGTTTTGCTGCTCCTTTCTTGAGATTTGTTGCCCCAACACCCAGATCTTCAATCCCTTGACCTTAGAAGCTCCAAAACTTGAGTTTCTTGCACTTTCTCTCTCTACTTTCTCTCTCTACGGATTTTTGGACTTAGGGTGGGAATGAAGAAGATGGTGGCTGCTTTGGGAAGGTTAAGGGATGATTATGGGCCTCAATCCACTTAGGCTCTTGTCCATTAGCCTAATTAGCCCATAATCCATTTTTCTTTCTTTATTAAATACCCATAATTAAGCCCATTATCCCCGGCGACTCGTTTTGACTTTTCGGGGTGTTACAAGTCTCCCCCACTTATTTAGGTTTCGTCCTCGAAACCTGTCAGTCATCAAACAATTGGGGATAAAATCTCCTCATCTCTTCCTCGGTCTCCCACGTAGATTCTGATCCTCTTCTGTGTTTCCATTGTACTCGTACTAGCGGAACTACTTTATTACGTAAGCGCTTCTCTTTCCGATCCAGGATGACCACCGGCTGCTCTACATAATTCAGTCGCTCGTCGACTTCGATGTCCTCTAACGGTACAAATGCATCATCGTCTGCTAGACATTTCCTAAGATGTGATACATGGAATGTGGGATGAATTCCACTCAACTCATCAGGTAATTCTAGTCTGTAGGCCACTTCCCCTACCCTTGCGATAATACGGAATGGCCCTATAAATCTTGGGCTTAACTTTCCCCTTTTTCGAAACCTGATGATCCCTTTCCAAGGCAATACCTTGAGCATAACCTTGTCACCAACCTCAAACTCTATCGGTCTACGCCTCTTATCCGCATAAGACTTCTGGCGATCTTTTGCAGCCTTCATGAATGCCTTAATCTTATCTAACTTCTCAGTTGTGACCTCAATCACTTCAAGGCTCCCCAATTCCTTTTGCCCGATGTCACCCCAACACACGGGCGTTCTGCACTTCCTACCATACAACATCTCGTAAGGTGGCATACCAATGCTGGCATGGTAACTATTATTATACGAGAATTCCGCCAACGGTAAGTGCTGATCCCAACTTCCACCGAAATCGATCACACATGCTCGCAGCATGTCTTCTAATGTCTGAATTGTTCTTTCCGACTGACCATCCGTCTGGGGGTGGTAAGCCGTACTAATATGCAGTCTAGTCCCCATTGAGTCGTGGAACCTCTTCCAGAATTTAGACGTAAACCGCGTGTCCCTATCCGAAACGATAGACATTGGCACGCCGTGACGAGCCACGATCTCCTTGATGAACAGATCTGCCAACTTCTCAGAGGAAAACGTCTCACGAATTGGTAGGAAATGGGCGCTCTTTGTCAAGCGGTCAACAATCACCCAGATCGTGTCGCTTCCTTTCGTCGTGCGAGGTAGCTTCGTGATGAAGTCCATCGTGATGTGTTCCCATTTCCATTCAGGAATATCCAACGGCTGGATTTTCCCATATGGCTTTTGGTGTTCTGCCTTCACCTGTAAACAAGTCAGACACTTGCTTACATACTTAACCATGTCACGCTTCATTCCTGGCCACCAATAATCTTTCTTCAGATCTTGGTACATTTTTGTGGCACCAGGATGAATAGAATATCTAGTTTTGTGAGCCTCATCCATGATCTTTCCCCTCAAATCCCCATAGAGAGGGATCCACATTCTCCCAGATCGAGTTCTAACACCCAGGGTGTTTTCCCCCAAATCTGAAGTTTGCCCTTTCATTCTTTCAGAGTTGACTCTGTCCTCTCTTAATGCCTCATCCTGAAACTCCCTCACTTGCTTCATAACATCAGGCGTCATAATTATTTGGTAAGCCCTCACCCGAATTGGTTCGGGTCGTCCCTTTCGGCTAAGGGCGTCAGCAACCACATTAGCTTTGCCTGGATGATAATGAATTTCGCAGTCATAGTCCTTGATCAGTTCCAGCCACCTCCTCTGCCTCATATTGAGTTATTTTTGTTCAAAGAAATACTTCAGACTCTTATGATCGGTGAAGATGGTGCACTTCGCCCCATACAGGTAGTGCCTCCAAATCTTCAATGCAAACACCACCGCGGCCAATTCCAAATCATGGGTAGGGTAATTGGCCTCGTGGACTTTTAATTGTCTAGAAGCATAGGCTATCACCTTCCCTCGTTGCATCAACACGCAACCCAATCCTGCATATGAGGCATCCGAGTAGACTACCAGGTCCTCGTTCCCCTTAGGTAGCGTCAGGACAGGGGCTTGCGTTAACCTCATCTTTAGTTCTAGGAAGGCATTCTCCTGATCAGGACCCCATTCATACTTCACGTCCTTCCGGGTCAGCTTAGTCAATGGAGAAGCTATCTTGGAGAAATCCTGGATAAACCTCCTATAGTAACCTGCCAGACCTAAGAAACTGCAAATCTCGGATGGCGTCTTTGGAGGTTCCCACTGCATCACCGCTTCAACCTTCGCAGGATCCACCCTGATCCCCTCAGGATTAACCACATGACCCAGAAATTGAACTTCTCGAAGCCAAAATGCACATTTGGAGAACTTAGCATATAACTTCTCGCTTCTGAGTGTCTCCAATACTTCTCGAATATGATCGGCATGTTCTTCCTCACTTTTCGAATAGATCAAAATGTCATCGATGAACACTATTACCGATTTATCCAACATTGGCCGACATACCCGATTCATAAGGTCCATAAAAGCAGCTGGCGCGTTAGTTAAACCAAAGGACATGACGAGGAATTCGTAATGTCCATAACGCGTCTGGAACGCTGTTTTAGGGATATCTTGTTCTTTCACCTTCAGTTGGTGGTAACCAGACCGCAGATCTATCCTTGAAAACCAGCTGGCACCCTGAAGTTGATCGAACAAGTCGTCGATCCTTGGTAGCGGGTATCGATTCTTTACGGTCAGCTTATTAAGCTCGCGATAGTCAATGCACATCCGCATGCTACCATCTTTCTTCTTGACGAATAAAACTGGAGCATCCCATGGAGAGATACTCGGTCGGATGAAGCCCTTATCCAATAAGTCTTGTAATTGGTCCCTCAATTCTACCATTTCTGAAGGAGCCAATCGGTATGGTGCTTTAGCGACGGGCTGCGCTCCCGGTAATAAATCGATCTGAAATTCGATTTCGCGGTCAGGAGGCACACCAGTCAGGTCTTCAGGAAAGACGTCAGGAAAATCGCGCACTACCGGCACGTCTGATAATTGTGGCTCTAGCACGTCCACATCTTTTACATAGGCCAAGTAAGCGCTACACCCACGTCTCATGTACTTTTCCGCTGTGATCATCGACACGACCTTCGGCACACAACGCACCTTATCCCCACGTACAGTAACAGAACTACCATCGGGCGCTTTTAGACGAATTATTTTCTTGCTACATACAATATTGGCTTCATAGCTAGCTAACCAATCCATGCCTAACACCACATCGAAACCTCCTAAGGCCATAACATACAACCTAGCAGGGAACTTACAATCTTCTAACTCAATCAGGCAATCCTCAATCACTTCAGTTACCTTAGTGGACTCTCCAATGGCTGTTTCTACATAAAAGGGCTCGTCTATCTTCCTACTTTTATCATGCAATAAACGACAAAAGGCAGTAGACACAAAACTCTTACTAGCACCAGAATCAAAGAGCACAGAAGCATATTCGTCATCCACCAGAAACATACCTGAAACTACTTCTGGATCTGCCCTGGCCTCCTCACGAGTTATGTTAAACGCCCTCGCCTTTGCCTTTAAACCGTCACCCTTCCCTTTGTCTCCAGCTTTAACTGTTCCTGGTCCTCCCGATTTTCCTTTCTTGCAGTCTTTCTCCGCATGCCCTATCTCGCCACATTGGTAGCACTTCACCGCCTTGCACTCTCTAGCATAGTGACCCACGCCCCCACATTTAAAACACCTTCCAGTCCCAACCCTACACTCCCCAAAATGGCGTTTTCCACATTTTCTACAGGCACCCCCTTCACCTGTATTTTCCTGTCTCCCTGATTGACCCTCAGCTCTCATCTTCTTTTCTCCACCCCTGAAGTTATCACCTCCGAACCTCTTCCCGATGGGGACAATACTCCTCCAGCACCAACTCCTTCAACTCGGACCACCTCAGTTTGGCTATCGACCGCTTTCCTTCAGCCTGGACAATATTGTCCCACCAGCACAGCGCTGAGTCGACGAAGGAATGAGTAGCAAACTTAACTTTCTGATCTTCGCGGCATTCACTAATTTCCAGTACCGCCTCCATTTCTCTGATCCATCGATGAGCGGCAGTAGCATTGCCGTTACCGTCAAAGGTCGGGGGCTTACACCTTTGAAATGCCCCATAGTTGCACCCCCTAATCTTCTCCCTCTCAGCCTCCTCATCACTGTCGTCATCGTGGATTACCACCTTAGGGTTTGATGGCTCCTCTTCAGATTCCTCCGTCCTCCTAGTGGACCTTCCAGAATTCTTCTCATTTTCCTTCTCCTTCCTATCAGCTTTATCTCCATCCTTGACTGCTTTAAGCACCTCATTCACCACCGAGGGTAAGACATCTTGCATGACATTGTAGACTTCATCGGCGATGGCCTCCTTCACAGTGGACTTGAGGGTGGCTGATCCCTCGCCCTCTGGTTGACTATGGAGGTCTGACTCCTCGTGAACAGTCTCGGGAGCCTTAGCTTTGCTCCGGGTGACACGTGGTGTAGTGGTATGACCACCTCGAGGACGTCCACGTGTAGCCTTCCCAGCTTTCCTACCCGCCATATCTAATTCCTATAAGATTTAAACACCAAAATGGTTATTCAAGTTAATTGCTCAGATCATTACAAGTATGGTAAGTCCTTAATTACAGTGGCCAAGTGTGATTAACTACTTACCTTACCCTCCTGTCCCAAGCAATCACTATCCTAACACATGCCAGCATTCAAATCTACACGTATATAAAACAAATAGCACACGCACATATTGCCAGTTTACTTGAAATATTTTACCTGATGGCACGTAGCTACTTGGGTTGGCATCCCTCATTGGGTCCCATGCTCAGTTTAAGTTTAGGTTTGAAAAATGTTTTACCCATTTCTCTTAAACTTTGGCTCTGATACCAACTTGTAAGGCCCCGTTCCCAGGAAACCTCACAGTTGGTTAACCATAGCACAAAATCAGTTTAATAACAAAACATTGCAGCGGAAAATAATTAAACATTCGTTAAAGACTTAGAAACCCCATTGTACTCATACATTTGTCCTTTAAAGGTAAACAAAACATATTCCTTGTTCATTAGTTACAATAAAGACTTCATTAATAAGAATGCCATCCATATTTCCCCAAGTAGCTCCGTGGTGCCATCCTCAGCATCAGCGCCTACCTGCCCACTATTATGCATAAAAAGTCAGCTACGCTGAGTGAGTTCTAGTTTTATATAAATAAGAAAAATATGATCTTTTATCCTTCATATAATGAACACGCATACATCATACTACAAACATTATTTGCATCGCATTAGACACGTTCATTATCTTTCATTCTTTCATTTCATTTCTCTTCGTCATAGGCGAGACTGCACAAAGCAGCATCTCCATGTTGATTGACAACGAATGTCAATCCCCGTCGGTACACGTTATCCATGGTCACTACCCCCGACGGTCGATCGATCCCCGTCGGTACACATCTTCATTGTAGCTTCCCCCGACAGTTGATCCACACTAACAGACACATAGCCCGCTCATGAATACGGATCCATCATCATACATCAGACTCACATAAGTGAAGTCTATCATAGTGCTTGCAAGACTTTTCATCATCAAATGGGCCCGGGGGTAACATTCATTAAGTTCCACTTCTCATTAGTATTATCTTTCACTTAATATATTTATAATACTTAGCTTATTAAGTACACAGCATACCAAATACTAGTCATCATAACACGTAACCGACCCTCCGCGGGACAGCGGGGGTTCGGGGGCGGCAGCCCCTGATAGCGGGGTCCTAGGGGCAGCAGCCCCTAGTGGGGTCCAAGGGGCAACGCCCCTGGCTGGGGCCGGGCTGCCAGGTCAGCGCGCCCGAAAATTTTTCTGAGCTATTTAAATGTCACATTTTACTTTAGAAAAAAAATGTATTTCCTTGTTAAAACACCTTGAAATCCTTATCTTGAAAACCTTATGTTTACTATGCATAATAGCCCCAAAAACCATAGAAAAACGTTTAAATAAGGGGGTCTAGAACTCACCTGAACTTAGCAAATAGCTTAATTCCTAAGTTACTTAAGCTATGGTCCGAATGCTCTAGCTGCACGAAAGTTAATACACAAAAACATCATTTTCTTCATAATTTCGCCCACAGTTTCGCTAGCAGTTTCGCTGCCAGTTTCGCTGGCAATTTCGCTGCCAGTTTCGCTGGGCAGCACTTCTGCCAGTTTCGCTGGACAGATTCGCTGTCTAGAGCGCCCAACTTTCGTTGGAATTTCCTAGTTTCGCGATGTCTATGGGTCCACAGTTTCGCCCGAACGAAACTGTAGTTTCGCCCAAGCGAAACTGTAATTTCGCTGGAAATGTTCTTAGTTTCGCTGGATGATTATGCAAATTCGCTGGATGCATATACAGTTTCGCAGATCGCATAAAAATCACGAAACAGTCCGTTTTTAACCCAAAATCACAACTTTTTACGTCCAACCTCTTAGTTTATCATCCATGAGGCTAAATCTAAGCTTTATACATGTTTTCATACGTAAAAATGTGACCTTTATGCGATTCTTTGCAACTTTTCAAAACCCAAAACCCTAGAATCCGGGTTTGATCTACAGAAGGGTTTAGGGGTTGATTCTTACCTTGTTTTGCTGCTCCTTTCTTGAGATTTGTTGCCCCAACACCCAGATCTTCAATCCCTTGACCTTAGAAGCTCCAAAACTTGAGTTTCTTGCACTTTTTCTCTCTACTTTCTCTCTCTACGGATTTTTAGACTTAGGGTGGGAATGAAGAAGATGGTGGCTGCTTTGGGAAGGTTAAGGGATGATTATGGGCCTCAATCCACTTAGGCTCTTGTCCATTAGCCTAATTAGCCCATAATCCATTTTTCTTTCTTTATTAAATACCCATAATTAAGCCCATTATCCCCGGCGACTCGTTTTGACTTTCGGGGTGTTACACGAATTGTACGAAAATCGTTCGCGCATTACGATGAATGCATCATGAATCATCACACGTATTTGGTCGGCATTCGTATGGAGAATATATACGAACTTGTAGTGAGTCCATAGAAATCTTAAAAAGATACCAATTTTCTTCGTCATCAGTCATTGGTACGTAAACCTACAAAATAATTTAATTCACGGTTATAAATTCATGATTTTTATTGTAAAACATTAAAAAACAGTATTACCGTATCAACTTCCCATAACGCGGGATATAGACAGTCACTCCCGTCGCCATATTCGTTACCATTAACGGACCCCGAGTATATTAAGTTAAACCACTCAAATGGGAAAATCGTCCAACGATCACTACCCGACAACTCTTCTGTTCTACGTATTTCTTCGTATCTCCATATTGTGAGTCTATTTGTCCACGCCCGAACATGCTATAAAACAATAACTTTTTTAATTGTTAGAATTTTAAAATAAAATAAAATATATAAAAAAATCTTTAAATCATACCTCTGTAGCTAAAGACACGTTTCCGAGTAATTCACGCCAAAATTGTAACGGAATATCGGAATGACCCATGTAATACACTCTACATGTTTGGGTGTCACCGTTACGTATAAAGTGAAATAATATTCTGAGACCAGTTCCTCCCGTTCTGCCAATTATGGTTATCTATTGGATCAGGAATACTTTCCACAATATCTCGTGAGTTTGAAGATGACTCATTTTGACGTCTTCTCCTACCTCCACGAGAAGACATTTTAACTGTTTCGTTTGTCACTAACCATATAACAAGTCATATATATAACGGTTTATACAGAATCTTAAATCGAATCAAGGAATAATACGTCGCGTCACATAATTATAAAATTTAAAAGTGCACGCAAAACGAGGAAAGTAAATTCTCAGAAGGACAATTACGGCCCGTGAAGGACCTCACGGGCCGTTATGTAGGTAGTTAACGGGCCGTGTGGGCGGTCGTTTACGGGCCGTTTGTTCCTACACGGGCCGTGATTAAATGCAGTTGAGAGAATTAAATTTCGAACCCGTCACGGCCCGTAAGGCCCTTCACGGGCCGTGAAGAAAGTCAAAGGGCGTTTATTTAACACCTGACAGGGTGTCTGATTAGTGAGTGCCTTTGTGAAATATGCAAATATGAATATTAAGAATTCAAGACTGAAATAAAACACAAATGGAAAGTCACCGATAGAAAAAGCAAATCAAATCAAAGGCACTTTTATCCAAACACATAAATTGATCAATTGAACAAATTTACATGGGCAAGGTTACATATACATATATATATATATATATATATATATATATATATATATATATATATATATATATATGTATATACTAGTTTTAGAAAACCCGTGTAATACACGGGTTAAATAAATAAAATATTAATATAATAAAATTTATAAAAAATAAAATGACATTCCAAGATATGATATTAATTAAATTACGTACGAGTAATTACTATAAGTAATAAAACAGTGATATCAACTTTTTTTAACTTTGTTTTTAATTTTTTCATAAAAACTAACATTTGTTTTAAAACAAACTTATAAAAATATCAAATTTTAAACTATTTCATTATCATAACTCCTAAATTAAATTATTTTTGGTTTTTAAATAATTTACTCTTTAAAAACACTAATTTTATAATATATCATATTTTTAAAAAAGATTGATATTTTAGAAAAAATATTATTTATAAATATTTATTTATTTAGAAATAACATTAATAAAAAAATCTTTTTCTTAATTTATAAACAAGTATTTTAATCTAAAAAAATGTTAAATAACATTGTTAGTAATTAATGTAATTATTTAATAGGAGAGAAAGACGGGAAAATTTTGATGAGGAGAATAGAGGTGATGACACATGTCATACCAAATTACTCTTTTATTATAATAGGTAGATATAGTAATTACACGGAAAGAAGCGGGAAAAATTTGATATAGTAATTAATGTGGTTATTTAATAGGAGAGAGAAGCGGGAAAAATTTGATTAAAATGAATATGGTGCTGACACGTGGCATTAGATGAGTAAAAAAAGTGAAATGTGGCAACCATAGTTATCCTTTTATTAGAGTAGTGAGATTATATACTAGCTTAAAAACTGGTGCACTACACGGTTAACGGTTAGTAATAAATATTAAACGTTAAAATTAATTATTTTAAAATAATATATAATTGAAATTATGTAAACTTATCACTATAACTAATGCAACTTTAACAACATCTTTTAGATGGACAACATCTTTTAGGTGGTGTTTGTTTTTCTGAAAAAGAGCTTCTGAAGCTCTTTTGTCTGTGCCAAAAAGAGGCGGGCAGACGTTTATGGTCTGCAGAGTGTTTGTTTTTCTGAAGACATTTCATTAAAAAAGGTCTGCGTGACCTCTTCTCCAAGAAGAGGTGGACTAAAGTCTTTAGAAATCTTCCCACCTCTTCTTTCCACCTCCAGCCACCACCATCTCCCTTGTCATCCACCACTAAACAAACTCTCCAGCACCCATCACCATCGCTTACCACCAATCGCAACCGCCGACTAATCACACCTACACAACCCTCCATAACCCTTCAGTCGCCGACCTTCCGGAAACGCGGCTATCGAGTATAGAAAAATGTAAATCGGAGGTAGCCAAAGGTCGCGACGGTGGTGGCTGGAGGTGGCAGCAGTGGTCACATAAGAGAGCGAGAGAGATTATGGACTTTCAGTGGTTATTTGACGATGATGCTCTTGTCGGTGAGATGGTGGTCTGATGGCAATGGTGGTCGGCCGGTCACCGTCGGTTGGTTTGGATAGGGAAGAAACAGGGAAGAAGAAAGAGAGTTAAGGGGTAGGTTGGGGTTGGTCGTTTTTAACAATATATATATAAATATTAAATTAAATTGTTAATAAAGGGTGTGAAACAAGGGTTTTAATAGTTTGCAGATTTTAAAAAATAAACAGTCTTCTTCTTACAGACTGCAGACATTTGGTCCATCTCTTCTCCTGCAGATGTCTGCAGATGTGGTCCGCAGACCGTAGACGTTTTACCTCTTCAGAAACAAACAGCACCTTAGACTTCCGTCTATAAATAAGTTTTGTTTGAAAAAAGATTTTTTTTCTTAATTCAGCATTCCATTTAAAATCATATGTATAAAAAAAACTCTTTAAACTAAAAAACTTCATATTTCATATAATTTTATTTTTAAAAAAGATGTTTTTAATAAAAATAAGCATGTATTTAATTTATGTAATAAGTTGTTTTATAATTTTAAATGATACAAATAATATTATTAGCATTTAATATTATCATAAAATTGTTGACTTGCTATGCTAGTGATATGTGTTAAAATAAATATGAGAAGATGATATGTGTTAAAATGATGTGAGAGATGACATGTGATAAAATGATGTGAGAAGATGACACTTGATAAAAACTAGTATTAAGCCCCCCGCGTTGCGGGGAGATGTCAAATCGTACAAAGTAATATTAATGTCATACCACCGTCAGCAACCACCAACACAGGAAGAGCTCGAAATAAAAAAAGTAAAATCAAACGAAAAGTAGATGTAAAAACGTTGAACCACACACACAAATGTAAAACATTAAAAAAATAACTAAGTCGATCTAGGACTCCACACGTTGCGACGGAGCTGTTATATAGAAAAAAATAAGCATAACAACGTCGAACCACACACACACTTTACGGTGTATCACTCCCAAAATTTAGAACGAAACGTAAAACGAAAAACTATAAAAGATGAAAAGTATAGAGGGGTAAAGTTAAAAGTGAAAAAGTTATAGGGGTTAAATAGTAAAAAATGTAAAATTATTAGGTTTAAAATAAAAAATTAAAAGAAAGAAAAACGGCATCTACAACCTTCAATGCTTAGTGTATAATAATTAATGCAGTTTTAAGTTGATAACTAGTAATATTTAAATAATTTTATTTTATTAAAGAAGATATATAAATGATTCTAAAGCTTAAATGGGAGTTCAAAATATAGTTTAGAAGAAATAGGGTCAGTATCGAATCAATCTTTTAATTCGATTTGAATTTCATTTTTGAATTAGGCTTCCTATTTATCAAATCGTATGTTAACTTTTTATTTTGAAAATTAAATCGTATGTTAACTTGAATATCAAATTCTGAATCTAATTCAAAGTTATGATTTTTTATTTGACATATAATTATGCAGATTTTTTATTATTTTTAATTTTTTTATCTATAGTAATAAAGCAAAATAAAATTTTATCACATGTCTTCTTATCATACTTTTTTTAACACATGTCATCTTTTCAATTTTTCTTATCATATGTCACTAGCATAGAAAGTTAACTGTTTAATGATTAAATTAAATGCTAAAGATATTATTTATGCTAGGTTAGTCGCCATGTATTACACGGATTGAATAAATGAAATATTAAATAATTAGTAATAAAAATTTATGGATTATAAAATTATGCTTGAAGAGAAATAAAATTTATTCTTGTTCAAATTTATATTGATTATCTTTGGATCTACAAATGAAAATTTGTGCAAAGAATTTGAAGCAGTAATAAAAAAAATTAATATGAGTTTCCTTGGAGAAATTTTATTTTTCTTTGGTATACATGTTAAACAAGATGTACAGGGTATACTAATTCATCAAGAGACACATGATCACAGTATTCTGGACAAATACAAATTTCAAGTATCCAAAATTGCACCCACTCTGATGTCTTCTCGTCCTACTTCAACTCCTGATCTCACGGGTGAAGACGTTGATCAACATTTATATGATCAATGATTGGATCTCTGATGTATCTCACTACAAGCAGCCTGGATATCATGTTTTCTATTTGTCAGTGTGCAGGATATCAAAGTAATATGAAAGAATCTCACATGAAAGCTATCAAATAGATTTTTAAATATCTCAAGGGTCAACCAACACCCAGTCTTTATTATCCTAAAATTCTGATTTCATTTTACATGCTTATATTGACAATGATTATGCAGGATGTAATTTGGACATAAAATCTACTACTGGAGGTTGTCAAGTTCTTAGAAATAGGTTGATCTCTTTGTAGTGCAAGAAGCAGCAGACGGTATCCAGATCAACTGCAGAGGCTGAATATGTGGCTGCTTCAAGTTGTTGCTCTCAAATTGTTTGGATACAACAACTTCTTGGTTATGGCCTTAACATCTTTAACACCAAAATTTGGTGTGACAACACTGCATCTTAACATTGTGAAGAATTCGATTCAACATTAAAAAACAAAACACATCGATATCCGCATGCATTTTATGCATGACTGTTTTGTTCGAAAACTTATTCATTTGAATTCTGTCAAATTAGATGACAACATTGCTGATTTGCTTACTTAGGCGTTTGATCATTCCCGATTTGGCTTTTTTAGTTCAATCTTTGGGAATGGTTAACTTTGGTTAACATTTTTCTCACAATCTTTCCAAAATGTTTTATTTTTTGTTTTTAGTTAAAATTGTTATTTTCTGTCTAAATAATCAGAATTTTAGGGGGAGAACATATGAAAATATTTCGAAAAAGATTTTATTCTTAAGGGGAGTAAAAAGATTGAAGAAAAAGTACAAAAAAATTTCATTCTACAAGATTGAAAAAATTAAATTTTCAAGAGTATATAGGAAATGATAGTACATTTATTGATTTGGATTCATTACATCCTAAGGCTTAAAAGAAACTGACTTAGATTATGTTTGATATGTTGATAAGCTTAACGTTCAAGATTAAAAATCACTATGTTCTGTGATGCACTAACAATAAATTCTTATGATTGAAGTGGGTAACTCATCTTGATTTTGTGGTAACACTGATTTTATGCTAAAACAGTCTGAGAGTTACAGTCTAATCATACCCAAGTCAGTTACTTTCTGATTCAGTTTCTTTCGGAT
This sequence comes from Flaveria linearis, assembly GCA_024085815.1. Taxonomy (NCBI): domain Eukaryota; kingdom Viridiplantae; phylum Streptophyta; class Magnoliopsida; order Asterales; family Asteraceae; genus Flaveria; species Flaveria linearis. Next base: position 53,680,322 of record CM044006.1, read on the forward strand.
GATGAATACATATGTAATAATATAAATGAAAAAAAACATAAGGGAAAAACAAACAAGAGGAGCAAAAAGAAGCTAAAAGGACCATCTAGGAAAAAAAATGCCATTAAGCGCAATAATAAAGAGATATGTCATAGACATATATACTATATGATAATATTTTCTCCTTTGAGAATATGTTCTGGCACATGAGGCAAATCAAAAGGTGGGGCAGGTAAATCTGAATTGGTACGTAAGTCCTAAACATCTTGCGGGGGCAAAATATAAGTACGACTGACAGTTAATAAGTCCTATAACTTGTTAATATTCTATGTTCAGAAATGTTTCTCGTGCTAGTTATGCTCCAAATAGATATTACCTTAAGGAATAATTAATCCTGAGAAAGCTGGTCAGAAGTGAAAGGTTTAAGTCAAATTGGGATGACTTGAAATCTCAAAAGTGTCATGAAGCTGGATAAGGGTTCTGTAGGATTTTTGATTGTGAGATTCACTGAAATCATATAAATTTAATAAAAACATGATAAATAGAACAACATATGTGTCTAAGTAAAAATTAAGGTCTATGTTTAATATGGATATAATATATTGACAATCAACAATACCTGTCTCATTTATAATATTGTTGGATGATGTTAATGATCGATTTCACAAAATTATGATCCTGTACTTGAAATTATTAGTATAATTAGTTTGTCAAATTGATTTTTTTGTTATCTAGTCTTTCGTTTATTTGTTTCAGTGTTAAAAAAATAAAACAAAAATTAAGGGTTTATGAATAATTAAAAACACCTAGTTAAACATGTTTTTACAAATAATCAATCATTAGCTTAACAAAGTTGAAAAATTAAAATCAAAAGTACAAAATTCAAGGAAATTTGAACTTCTCGCGTGTGAGAAGTTCAATTGATGCGAAAGGTTCAACTGTGAGAAGATTTAACTTCTCGCGCGAGAAGTCAAAATCCTACTTATAGCACAGTTGTTCGAAAAGTAGTCATTCGCATGAAAAGTTCCGAAAAAAAATTCTCAAAAATTTCTAAGTGTCAAAATTGGTGTTATCAGTGTTATTATAGTCCATTTTGTTCGCAAGAGTGATTGTTAGAGGATTGAAAAGGTAGATTTTATATTAGTTATTGTGTTTGTTAGTGATTAAAATTAAACCGAATGATTACGAGCCAATAAACTTAATATTGAACCAAATTAATCATATTAAACATTAAAAATGACTAAATCGATACCTTATGAACATGATTTGATGGTTTAAACATACTGGAAATAAGTCAATTGGAAAATCAAAATTCAAAATCTGTCGCATGTGAAAAACATATGGGAATCTGAACAGACGCAAAAAGTTCAAAACCTGTTGCATGGAAACTTTGACTTATCGCACGAGTCGTTGACTTTTGGTCAAAAACTGAATAATGCGAATAGTTGACTTGTTTACGTGACAAGTTAACTAATTGCATGTGATTAGTTCATCTATAAGTTTAAAAATTTTCAATTTCAAAATTTTTTTAAAGTCTAAAATCTTTGTGAATCTGTAACTAATCATTTTTATTATACTTAACTTTCAGATGGCTCGTCAAATGGTTTTCAATAAGAACCATAATGCAGTGGCTTATCTAATGGAAGTTCCAGTGGATAAGGCTTTTTTTAGATCTCTGATTAAGGGACTCAAGACTTCTCGTATACATCATGCTATTACAGCCAGTGCTACTATATACATTTATGTCATTGATCAGTTCTGGCTTACTGCAGCTAATGAGATAGATGATCAAGGAGAGCCTTGTATATTAACTACAATAAAAGGAAAGAGGATTGTGATTACGGCCGAGGTGATTAACAATGTGTTGTTATTAAAGGATCAACCTAATGCACCGGTGAAGATAAACGATGAGGTTGCTAAAGACTGTTTGATCAGGATGGGATACATTCATAAATACCCTTCATTTGAGAAGAAGTATTTACCTTTATCCTGGAAGTATCTATTTCATGTAGTGATACACTGGCTCAGTAACCTAAAGGCCAGAATGGATAGTTTGAATGCTGTGTTCGGATCCCTACTGGTATCACTTGTTGATGATCTACCATACAACATATCCAAGGATATATTCGCTGAGATGAGAAGAATATGATAGCTATTGCAGGGAAGAAGTTCATTATGTACCCAAGGTTTATATAGATGATAGTGAATGCTTCTCATCCTGAGTTAACAGTATCTGACTCATCTACCTATGTTGTCATGGTGATAAAGAAAGACACTTATTTAATGGGAGCAAGGGGGAATGCTTGGGATGGATCCCATTTTGCTAAACTTAGGAGGTTTTTTGAAGGATTTCAAGAAAAGGCACAACCATGTGAGACTGAGACATACCAGATTGATCAAGCTGACATAGCTGGTACTTCTACTAGTACTACCCAAGAAGCTCCTGAAAGTTCTCAGGATGGTGGCAGGTCTGACCTGGATAAAGTAAACACTTGGTTCACTTGTAGTGGTAGTGAGACTGATAGTGACTAGATCGGGAATGTACCATATATGCTTCAAGAGCGTCCTAGAGTGCAAGTAACTCCTACTAAACGCACTACTGAGGAAAGGGATGCAGATTTTATACCTGAGGATTCACCATCTAATCAGAGGAGATAAAGACGATTGCATGAAAGAGGGTTGATTTTGATAGTCCATGTCAGAGGGGTAGAGGATGAGAAGTTTTACGAAAGCGTTGGACCTCGATGACCAATGTGTCGACTAGTGATGTTCCTATATCAGATACTCCTGTCATAGTTAGTAAGGCTTCTACACGAGTGATTGTTATAGAATCAACAACTCAAGATGATTATTAGGCGATGCTGATTATCTTAATACTACTCTAGAGCCACGACCGCAACAAGAGTCTGCACAGTTTTCACCTACTAGGGTTACTCTTGAACAAAGTGTTTGTTGGGGCTGATAAGGCTAGTGCAACCAAAACAAACACTTAAAGTTAATTTTGGTACAATGTATGAAGGACTTCTAAAGACAAAGCTGCATTTCCAAAGACAAGTTCACCACATTCCAAAGCCAAGAGTAGAAGAACTTCCGAAGAGAAACTTAGTCTTCCGAGACTAAGTTTACTGTTCCAAAGTATAAAGAAGACAAAGACTGAAAGCAGCTGATTCGAAGGAGTTGTTCCTTCTGAAGCCAAAGTACCTTCGGAAGACTTTACGTCTTCGGAAGTATACTTACCTTCAGAAGTAACAACTGTGAAAGGTGGATAAGGTAAGGTATCTGTCTGTCAACTGCTACACTGACAGACTGCATGGAACTTTTCCATGCGGGTATGTTTTGACCTTACTTTATCTACAGCTCATCTATCATAGATTAGTGCAGTTACCATACTTAGTTTGTGACAAAAGGTAAGTCATGGACTTTTCATGACGACCTAATACTAGGATAATACTTTATCTTAGTTTACATACTTCTAGCATCTATAGTATTTTGTCTAGATGTATTTTCCAGCTGGTTTTCCAAGTATAACCGGCTGCAGATAGTAGTATATATAGTTCTTATTGTAAGCTCATTTGGGCATGCTTGTAAGAGTCTTGTAATCTTTAATTTTAGAATTAATATATACAAGTATCTTGAAAAACTTATTCTTGTATTTTGCTTGCTTAATATATTACTATCAACTCTTAGAAGATTTTGCTTCATCGTTTGAGTGAAACCAAGTAAGTTTAATAGAGATCCATTATGTTAAGTGACTTGTAACGATCCTGCAATTGGTATCAGAGCGTCCAAGCTCTTGATTGTGAGATCTTACCATCCCAAATCATCTTTACTTTTCACTCATACACTCACCTCACTCAAAATGGCCACAAACCAGAAATCTCTAGATTTTGAAATGGGAACGATGAATAAAGCTCCTATCATCACTCCTGAAAATTTCAGATCCTGGAGGATGCCGATTGAAGGCTTCATTAAGTATCAAGACAGGCAAATGTGGAGATTTATCGTTAATGGTCCTTACAAACCAAAGGTGGCATCTCCTGATGAGAAAGGTGCCATGATAGAAAAGGATGTAAGGTTACTCAGATGAAGATCACAAAAAGATGGACATTGACAGCAAAGCCATGACTGTACTGCTTACAGCCATACCAAACTCCATCATGGTAGGCTTTAAGCACTGCAAGACAACTAAAGAACTCTTTGATGCTTTGACTCAGATGTACTCTAGTTCTAATGACTCCAAGAAAGATTCCATGAAGCAGCAGTTTGAAAACTTTACCTATATTACTGGAGAAACTCTTAGCCAACAATATTTCAGGTACATGGATCTTATCTTATCACTTCAGTCAGTTGGAGTTTCTCTTGAGAAAAGAGACCTAACAAGGAAGTTCATGAATGCACTTCCTCAAGAGTGGACTTTCTACCGTGTCTCTATCAAGAGAACAGAGAACTTAAACACTCTCACAATGACTGAACTACTCGGTATTCTTCATGGATAAGACTTGAAAAGGCCATCAAATAAACAGAATTTCTAGTCCTTCCACTAGCAATGCTCTAGTTGTTGCTCTAGTTTTCCTGAAACACCAAGTCTCAACAGGCTCAATCAAGTCCCTTCCCGAATAATTATGCCTTTGTTTCAGGAAATGAACATTCTAGTGATTTTGGGTTCTGCTTTGAAGATCTAGAATGCTTCAGTTCTGTGATGTTGAATACATGGATATAGTTCAACAAATGGCTCTGCTGACTTATAGAGCAAAGAAGTTCTTTAAAAGAACTAGAAGGCAGTTCCCTCAAAACCCAACCAACAGCAAATTTGGGTTTGATAAGAGCAAGGCCAAGTGTTACAATTGTAATCAACTTGGTCACTTTGCCAGGGAATGCAGAGCTCCAAAATCCAACCCAGTAGCCACTCAAGCCTCCACATCATCTACCACACGTAAAGCTGCATCAACTAAACAACAAACCACTGCTACAGCTCAAAAAGTTGACTAGAGCTTTATGGTGCAAGAAGTGAATCCTGCTTAAGCACTTATGGATGGAATTGATGATAGCAAGGTATATGAACATCTTTGTACTCCAGCTTGTATTGCTAAAGTCAAACTATATCAGGACTATAACATGGAAATCAAATCTGATATTGAGTCCTTAAACATTTTAAAATCTGACTTTAAAAAGGGCTGAATCTGACTATAAAATGAAAATTGAAAAGTTAGAAAGAACTATGTCCTCTTTAAAGCATGAACAAACCAATTATAGGACTCAAATTAAAGATTTAATTTCCAAGTTAACTGAGGCTCAAGCCCAGCTAGTTATAGCTGAGGCTAAAGCTAAGAAGTATGCTATTAAAGAGCATAACTTCCAAACCATCCTTCCATCATTCTCTCACTTCAAAATATGTTATCAAAACAAAGAGGGGTTGGGAACCAATTAAATTGCTTCACCATACTCTTATGAGTCTATAAGACAACCAAGATGTGGTACTGAAGAGCAAGAGGTTCCATCTGCTGACCCCCTATCTTATGAAAAGAAGAATGATGCAAGTATGAAGACCAATACAGGAGAGGATCAGGCAGAAAACTCGATCCTTACCTATAATGAACAACCCTTGACCACCAAAGCTAAAAGAAACAAAGCCAAGGCAGCCAGGAAAACTACCAAGAAAGTTGCTGAATCCAAGCTGAAGATAGACCCAAAGCAAAAGGGTGTGTTTATCTTAGCAGGATTTCAGGTGGTAGGAAAATCTGATCTAGGAAAGGAATGCAGTACCAACAATTCTATCCAGATAAAGGATCAGAAACTTAAGGGGAAGACTGTTGAGAACTTGTAACGCCCGGAAATTTTGTCAGTGAAAAAAAAGAAATTAGAGAAAAGAAAAAGAAAAGTATCTTGTAAGAAATAAAAATAAACACAAGCTGAGGGGGTAAAAGCATAGAAGATGCAAAACATATTATTATTGTTTTGTTTAAAGTGGGCATGGCCGCCCACATCTTCTGCATTTCTCAACTGCTCGACATCTTAGAGAGAGAAAGCAGAAGATCTTCGGTTCTAGAGTGAGAGAGAGAGCAGCCAAATTCAGTTAAGGTAAGTAAATTTAGTATAATTGGTTCGGTTTTTTATGGATTTTGACCATGAAACCGGTTTCTACATGTTCTTATGTGTTTATATGTGCTTGGGTATGCGTTTTTGGACATGTTTAGGTGTTAGAGTTCTTTAAAAAGTTCAAATCAAAGGAGTTGAGCATTTAGCAACTAAGGTGAGTTCTAGACCCCGTATTCTACATGTTTTATAAACTCTTTGGGGCTAAAAACATATGAAAATGGTTTTACAACTTATATATATGTAACCGTATGTATTTAGGCTTGTACGATGATGTTTTAAGGTTGTTTATGTGGTGTTTATGCTTAGAATAGTAGTAGGATGCTTAGAATAGGATGATATAATGATTGGGACTGAAAACAACTTATGAACATGTTGAACAAAAGGTTCATGCGCCTACATAAGGCTCATGCGCCTGAAATTGCCTTAGAAAGATTTAAGTGTTGCTAATGCGCCCAAACAGGGCCCATACGCCTGACCTTTTTGCCTTAAAATATTTTAAGTAATGTCATGAGCCCAAACAGGGCCCACGCCTGAAAATGTGGCTTAGAAAGTTAAGTATAGGATGATGCGCCCCAATTGTGCCCATGCGCCCAATCCTCAGGTGCCCAAGTGTAAAACTCATGTGGCTGAATAGTTCATGCACCCAAGACTTAGTAGGAAAAAGGGTTAAGTGTAGGGCAATGAGCCCGAATAGTGCTAATGCGCCTAAGCAGGGCTTATGCGCCTGCATAGTGCTCATGCGCCCAGGACACTTAGAAATTTCCTAAAATTTTAGAGAAAAACAGAATGATTAGGGTTTGACCTAGTTTGACTTTAGGGCTTTAATTGTTATTATTATGCATGATTATGAGCTATTCTTATGTTCCATATTAATCACTATTGTGTGACTTTACATGGTGTGTTTTGATCGTATACGTAAAGTATTATCATTAATAAAAGTGAAAGATTAATGATAAAGAAAAGTGGAACATAAAAGAATGAATGAAAGTATTGCAAGCAAATGAAAAGGAGGTGCACGACCATGTTATCGTTAGCTCAACTGTATGCGGTTTAGCTAACCCGAAGGATGCATGCGGGGTCAATCATTGAGACTGAAAGGGACCCTTGTAGCATACCCTAGGTGACTGGGTCAGCTGGTGCATAATGTTCGTGGTCTATTTATAGACCACAGGCTCAGCATCAGCTTCGTGCACAATGTCCAGGGTATTACACATTGATCCGTAAGAAAGAGAAAGATAATGATAAATGTACAAAATGAATGAATGCATACAGTAATGAATGAAAGAAAGTATTACCTTGATGTACGTATGATGTGTGATCACATATCTAAATAAAGAAGGTATTTTACAACAAAGGATATTTTCATATATCTATACAAGGTATTTTAATACTTTTAAAACTATTACCCACTCAGTAACACTGACTTTTATATATTTTCAGTTGGTAGGTAAATACTGCTGAGGATGGCACGAGGGTGAAGCTACTCGGCAGGACAGGACTGACATCCATTCATGTTTTGATGTTATTGTTGTTTTGTAATGCATTTAAACAATCTTTTATAACTAATGAATAACGTTGTATTGCTTAACAACAGTAATTTATTAATGAAATGAATGGGCTTTTGTTAATGTAATTCCGCTGCAATGTTTTATGAAATGTATACTATTATGTAGGTTTAGTGCTATGATTGCCCAGCTGTAAGCGTCCCGAAAACGGGGCCTTACAAGTTGGTATCAGAGCCTAAGTTTAAGAGAATCGGGTAAATATTTTGAAAAACCTAAACTTAAACCTAAAATGGGACGAATGGAGGGCTGTCAGCCCGAGTAGCTACGTGCCATTAGGTATTTCTTTTCTTAAAGTTAACCCGTATGATGTGCGTGTGCTATTTGACTTATGTGTTCTTAGTATATTTAGATACTGATGTAGTCAGGATAGGAAATGCTTAGGGTGTGAAGAGTAAAGTAAGTGGCTAATCATAACTGGCCACTGTAATTAGGGACTTACTATACTTAACATAAACTGAGCTATTACCTTGAATGACCGTGTTAGTGTTTGAATCTTATAGTGATTAGAGAATGGCTGGAGGTAGATCATCTAAGGCCTCTAGGGGTGGAGCACAGGGAGGACGTGGTGTTGAACCGCGTGTCACTAGGAATAAGACTAAAACTGCTGGGAAGGCCCGTGAAGAGCCCGAGGTGCATCACCAGGAGGGTGGTGATGAGAGTGCAAACTTAAGGGCTTTGGTGAAAGAGACGGTGGTCAAGGAAGTCCATCAAGTCATGCAGACGATTCTACCGTCTGTAGTGACTGAAGTGATCAAGGCGGTAAGAGAGGACGAGAAGAAAGAGAGGAGAAAGACCACCGGCAGGGAGGAAAGGGAGCGATCGGAGACCGAGACGATTGCTTCGAGTGAGGAGGAGGAGGAAGAAGCGGTACAGAAAACTGCATGAGGATGTAACTATGGGCCATTCTAGAGATGCAAGCCCCCGACTTTCGATGGGAATGACAATGTTGCTGCTGCTCACCGATGGGTGAGGGAGATGGAGGCGGTGCTTGATATCAGTGAGTACCGAGAAATTCCAGAGGTGAAGTTTGCCACCCATTCGTTGGTGGACTCGGCCTTATACTGGTGGGGAAACATTGTCCAAGCCGAGGGTAGCGGGGCCATTGGAAAGATGAGGTGGCTAGAACTGAGAAAGTTGGTGATTGAGGAGTTCTGTCCTCACAGGGAGTTGGACAAGATTGAGAGGGAGTTCCTACAGCTGGAAGCAGGAACTATGACACACCAATAGTATACCACTAAATTCAGTGAGATGGCAAGGCTGGTGCCTGATCAGGTGACCCCGATATCAAGGAAGATCAAGAGGTATGTCCAGGGGTTGCCGGCTGATATACGTAGGCATTTGATTGCTGCCCGACCGAGTACCTTTTGATCGGCTATAGAACTGGCGGGTAGGTTGTATGATGAGCGAGAGGAGACTGTGGTGGAGGCGAAGAAGACAGGGGTGGTGATAAGAACAGGAACGGGAAGCGGTTTGGACATGGTGGTTTTGCTCCAAACAATAAAAAGATAAAGATGGATGATTGTAGGGTGATATCAAGCTCAAAGCTGAGGAAGTGCGGTAAATGTGGAAGGGAGCATACCGGCGAGTATAGGATGGGATTGAACGTATGCTTCAAGTGTGGGAAGCCTGGCCACATTGCTAGAGACTGTAGGGTGCTGGGGTGTTATAGCTGTGGTGAGGAGGGCCACGTGAGCAAGGACTGTAAGAAGCCAATGGCCTAAAGTTTTGGGGTGAAGAAGAAGGCTGAAGAAGGAGGATAGAGGGCAAGTGCTAGAGCTTTCATGATGAACCGGGAGGAGGCCAGAGTGGACCCTGATGTCATGTCAGTTATGTTTCTAGTAAACCAAACTTGTGCCTCTGTATTATTGATTCTGGTGCTAGTAGGAGTTTCATCTCTACTACTTTCTATGCTAAATTGTCTGTTAGTAGTAAAAGCATTGATGAGCCATTCAATGTAGAAACGGCTATTGGTAAGTCTACCAGAATTACTGATATGATAGGGAACTGTGCCGTAGAACTAGAAGGCCATAGGTTTTCTGCCAATTTATATGTGATGCCCCTAGGTGGATTCGATGTAGTACTAGGGATGGACTGGTTAGCAACCTATGAGGCCAACATCGTGTGTTGCAAGAAGATGATTCGATTAATTACGCCCAATGGAAGTTCGATGACAGTTTATGGTGATCGTGTCACTGCGGTTCCGTAGGTGATTTCGATGGCGGTGGCAGGGAAGTACATGAGATGTGGATGTAGTGCCTACCTAGCCTACATAAAGGATACGGACTCGTCAGTACCACAGTTGTTCAATGTACCAGTGGTATGTGACTTTCCAGACGTGTTTCCAGAAGATTTACCGAGCGTGCCACCAGATCGCGAGATTGAGTTTCAGATTGATCTGATACCCGGTGTTCAACCCGTTGCCAAAGCACGTATCGGTTAGCTCCGAACGAGATGAAGGAACTCATGATTCAGCTGCAGGAGTTGATGGAAAAGGGGTTCATTCAACCGAGCATCTCTCCTTAGGGTGCTCCGGTATTTTTTATGAAAAAGGACGGTAGTATGCGGATGTGCATCGACTATCGGGAGCTGAATAAGTTGACGGTGAAGAATCGGTATCCGCTACTGGGGATTCACGATTTGTTTGATCAGCTTCAAGGCGCCAGTTGGTTTTTAAGGATAGATCTTCGATCTGGTTATCATCAGCAGGCGCCAGTTGGTTCTCAAGGATAGATCTTCGATCTGGTTATCATCAGCTGAAGGTGAAGGAGGGGGATATCCCTAAGACAGCTTTTCGCACGTATTATGGACACTACGAGTTTCTCATCATGTCTTTTGGTCCAACTAACGCGCCAGTTGCCTTTATGGATTTCATGAACCGAGTGTGTCTGCCCATGTTAGATAAATCAGTGATTGTGTTTATCGATGATATCCTGATTTATTCGAGAAGTGAGAAAGAACATGTCGGCCACATACGCGAGGTGTTAGAGACACCTAGGAGAGAAAAGTTATATGCTAAATTCTCTAAGTGTGCTTTTTGGTTACGCGAGGTGCAATTTTTGGGTCACGTGGTAAATGCTGAAGGAATTATGGTAGAACCGGCGAAGGTTGAGGTGGTGATGCAATGGAAGTCTGCAAAGACGCTATCCGAGATTCGTAGTTTCTTGGGTTTGGCAGGTTACTACAGAAGGTTTATACAATACTTTTTCAAGATAGCCTCACCTTTGACTAAATTGACCTGCAAGGATGTGAAATTTGTGTGGGGTCGAGAACCGAAGGGTGCTTTTGAGGATTTAAAGACAAGATTGCCTCAAGCTTCTATCTTGACATTACCTAAAGGGACTGAAAACTTAGTAGTATATTTGGATGCTTCTTATTCGGGACTAGGTTGTGTATTAATGCAACGTGGAATGGTAATAGCCTGCGTATCACGACAACTAAAAACCCACGAAGTCAACTACCCTACTCATGACTTAGAGCTTGCAGCGGTGGTATTTTCCTTGATGATTTGGAGGCACTACTTATACGGGACGTAGTGCATAATCTTCATGGATCACAAGAGCTTAAAGTATTTCTTTGAGCAAAAGGATCTCAACATGAGGCAGAGGAGATGGTTAAAGCTTATCAAGGATTATGATTGTGAGATCCATTACCATCCAGGTAAGGCCAACATTGTGGCCGATGCCCTTAGTCAAAAAGAGAGGCCCGAGCCGAATCGGGTGAAGGCTTACTAGTTGGTTATGACCGCTGATGTGATGACCCAAGTGAAAGACTTCCAAGAAGAGGCGTTGAAAGAAGATCGCCTAAATTCCAAACGAATGAGAGGCCTAGTCATAGAATTGGGTGAAAACACCCTCGGTGTTAAAACCCGAAGTGAACGGATATTCATTACAGAGATCTATGGGGGCGAATCATGGATGAAGCTCATAAGACTCGATACTCGATTCATCCTGGTGGCACGAAGATGTATCAGGATATGAAGAAAGATTATTGGTGGCCGGGTATGAAGCGCGATCTAGTAGAATACGTGAGCAAGTGCCTTACTTGTTTGCAAGTGAAGGTAGAACATCAAAAACCATACGGGAAGATCCTACCGTTGGATATACCCGAGTGGAAGTGAGAGCACATCAGCATGGATTTTATTACTAAGCTACCTCGTACGCGAGGGAGTGCGATACATATGGGTGATTGTTGATCGACTGACGAAGAGTGCTCATTTCCTACCGATCCGCGAGACATATTCATCCGAGAGACTGGTGGATCTGTTCATCAAGGATATTGTAGCTCGTCATGGTGTGTCGGTGTCTATCGTGTCGGGTCATGACACCCGATTTACATCAAAGTTTTGGAAGAGATTTCATGATGCAATGGGGACGAGACTACACATTAGCACGACTTATCATCCTCAGACAGATGGTCAGTCTGAGAGAACGATTTAGACGCTCGAGGAAATGCTTCGAGCATGCGTGATCGATTTTGAAGGAAGTTGGGATGATCACTTATCGTTAGCAGAATTCTCATATAACAACAGTTATTATGCCAGTATTAGTATGCCACCTTACGAGATGCTATACGGTAGAATGTGTAGGACACCCGTATGTTGGGGTGATATTGGACAGAAAGAGTTAGGGAGCCTTGAGTTGATCAAGGCTACCACTGAGAAGTTAGAAAGGATCAAAGCCTTTATGAAGGCAACAAAAGATAGACAAAAGTCGTACACCGACAAGAGGCATAAACCGATCGAATTCAAGGTAGGCGACCGAGTTATGTTGAAGGTCTCACCTTGGACGGGAATCATCCTGTTCTGGAAGCAAGGTAAGCTGAGCCCGAGGTACATAGGACCTTTCCGAATCATCACACGAGTAGGAGAGGTGGCTTATTGGATAGAACTGCCTGATGAGTTAAGTGGAATTCATCCGACATTCCATGTATCTCATCTAAGGAAGTGCTTAGCTTATAAAGATATGATTGTACCACTGGATGATATCGTAGTGGATGAACGGCTCAATTATATGGAGCAGCTAGTGCAAATCATCGATCGGAAAGAGAAGACATTGAGGAATAAAGTGGTTCCACCGGTGCGCGTGCAGCGAAAACACAGAAAGGGTTCAGAGTCTTCGTGGGAAACTGAAGAAGAGATGAGACAACATTACCCACAGTTATTCAAAGAATGATGGGTTTCCGGGACGAAACCTCTTTAAGGAGGGTGGACTTATAACGCCTGAAAATTTTGTCATAAAAAAAAGAAATAAGAGAAAGGAAAAAGAAAGTATCTTGTAAGAAATAAAAATAAACACAAGTGGAGGGGGTAAAAGCGTACAAGATGCAATACATAATATTATTGTTCTGTATAAAGTGGGCATGACCGCCCACATCTTCTGTATTTCTCAACTGCTCGACATCTTAGAGAGAGAAAGCAGAAGATCTTCAGTTGTAGAGAGAGAGCAGCCAAATTCAGTTAAGGTAAGTAAATTTAGTATAATTGGTTCGGTTTTTATGGATTTTGACCATGAAAACGGTTTCTATATGTTTTTATGTGTTTATATGTGCTCGGTTATGCATTATTGGACATGTTTAGGTGTTAGAGTTCTTTAAAGAGTTCAAGTCGAAGTAGTTGAGCATTTAGCAGCTAAGGTGAGTTCTAGACCCCGTATTCTACATGTTTTATAAACTCTTTGGTGCTGAAAATGTATGAAAATGGTTTTACAACTTATATATATATGTAACCGTATGTATTTAGGCTTGTATGATGACGTTTTATGGTTGTTTATGTGGTGTTTATGTTTAGAATATTAGTAGGATGCTTAGAATAGGATGATATAATGATTGGAACTGAAAACAACTTATTAACATGTTGAACAGAAGGTTCATGCGCCTACATAACGCTCATGCGCCTGAAATTGCCTTAGAAATATTTAAGTGTTGCTTATGCGCCCAAACAGGGCCCATGCACCTAACCTTTTTGACTTAGAATATTTTAAGTAATGTCATGTGCTCAAACAGGGCCCATGAGCCTGAAAATGTGCCTTAGAAAGTTAAGTATCGGATGATGCACCCCAATAGTGCCCATGCACCCAATCCTCAGGCGCCAAAGTGTAAAACTCATGCGCCCGAATAGTTCATGCACCCAAGACTTAGTAGGAAAAAGGGTTAAGTGTATGGTCATGCGCTCGAATAGTGTTGATGCGCCTAAGCAGGGCTCATGCGCCTGCATAGTGCCCATGCGCCCATGACACTTAGAAATTTTCTGAAATTTTAGAGAAAAACAGAATTATTAGGTTTTGACCTAGTTTTACTTTAGCGTTTTAATTGTTATTATCATGCATGATTATGAGCTGTTTTATGTTCCATATTAATCATTATTGTGTTACTTTACATGGTGTTTTTGATCTATACGTAAAGTATTATCATTAATAAAATTGAAAGATTAATGATAAAGAAATGGGGAACATAAAAGAATGAATGAAAGTCTTGCAAGCAAATGAAAAGGAGGTGCATGACCATGTGGTCATTAGCTCAACTGTATGCGGTTTAGCTAACCCGAAGGATGCATGTAGGGTCAGTCATTGAGACTAACAGGGACCCTTGTAGCATACCCTAGGTGACCGGGTCAGCTTAGTGCACAATGTTCGTGGTTCATTTATAGACAACAGGCCCAACATCAGCTTCGTGCACAATGTTCTGGGTATTGCACATTGGTCCGTAAGAAAGAGAAAGATAATGATAAAGGTATGAAATGGACGAATGCGTATAATAATGAATGAAAGAAAGTATTACCTTGATGTATATATGACGTGTGATCACATATTTAAATAAAGAAGGTATTTTACCATAAAGGATATTTTCATATAACTATACAAGGTATTTTTAATACTTTTAAAACTAGAACTCACTCAACAACGCTGACTTTTATACATTTTCAGTTGGCAGGTAAATATTGCTGAGGATGGCACGAGGGTGAAGCTACTCGGCAGGACAGGACTGACATCCATTCATGTTTTGATGATATTGTTGTTTTGTAATGCATTTAAGCAATCGTTTGTAATTAATGAACAATGATGTAATACTTAACAACAATAATTTATTAATGAAATAAATGGGATTTTGTTAATGTAATTCCGCTGCAATGTTTTATAAATGTATACTATTATGTATGTTTACTGCTATGATTGTCCAGCTGTAAGCGTCCCAGAAACGGGGCCTTACAGAAGTGCAAGATACAACAATCTGGACACCCCTTCAACATTACATGCACAATGTGTGGTTTGCACAACCACATGGCCAAAGATTGTTACTACAATCCTACAAGCACACATTATGCAAATAATGTTAAGAAAGAAGAAGTCAAGGAAGGTTTCATATTTGGACCTTACCACATGGTTCAAATAATGAGAAAAGGAAAACTTACTTCCGAAGCCAAATTACATTCGGAAGAAAATCATTCTTCCAAAGGAAAAATAGCTTCGGAAGTAATGACAAAGAAAACTCCGAAGAACAAGAAAGTTCCTTTAAGACCTTCCGAAGTGAAGACTGCTTCGGAAGAACAGGTTGTAAAAGCTTTTCCCGCAAAGAAAGAAGCTTCAGAAGAATGCTCTGCTTCCCAAGCTTCATCAAGCTCATCTTCATTGATCAACCAAAGGATGGAATGGAAGATCAAAGAAGATGTTATAGCCCAAACCTCCACTTCCTAAACCACTATTGAACCCCATGCTTACACTTTGGTTCAATAATGTTATCATCATTGGAAGAACCCAAGACCAACAAGGCTTGGGTTTCCAATAAAAAATAACGGTTTCACCTAATGTGCAGGGACACCCACTTGACAAAAATGGAAACATCTGGATTGTAGATAGTGGATGCTCAAGGCACATGACAGGGAATAGATCTCTTCTTCAACAATTTCAACATTTTGATGGAGGACTTGTTTAGTTTGGAGGTGAAACTGGTGGATACATTTCTAGCAGGGGAAGTGTATCCAATGGTAAGTTAAAAATTGACAAGGTAAACTTTGTCAAACAACTTGAACACAACCTATTAAGTGTTTCTTAATTCTATGACCAAAGGCACCACATGCTTTTCACAGAACATGAGTGCATTATCCTCAAACCTGAGACGACAATTCCTTAGGAATTGGTACTTCTTAGATCTTCAAGAAAAAGGGATATGTACAAGCTTGATATGAATAATGCTTCCCCACTGGGTGAAGTATCATGCTTTCTTTCCAAAGCAAACGGTGATGAGTCAACTCTAGGCATAAGAGAAGGTGCCATGTTAATTTTAAGACCATGAACAAGCTGGTAAAAATAACTTGGTACATGGAGTGCCTAAAAACGAATTTATCTGCAAGGATAATTATGTTGCTTGCCTGAAAGGAAAACAACACAAGGTTCTTCATAAATCCAAAGAAGTGAAATCTATCACCTCTCCATTACACTTATTATACATGGATCTCTTTGGTCCTACAAGTATAATGAGCATTGGAAGGAAATCATACTGCCTTGTGATTGTTGATGACTTCACTAGATATACATGGATTTTCTTTTTAAGAACTAAGGATGAAATTACTAAAATTTTAAAATCTTTTATTCTTAAAATTGAGAACCAGATAGATCATAAGGTAAAAATACTAAGAAGTGACCAAGGGACTGAATTCAAGAATCAAGTTCCTGA
The DNA here is from genome assembly GCA_024085815.1 of Flaveria linearis. Classification (NCBI taxonomy): domain Eukaryota; kingdom Viridiplantae; phylum Streptophyta; class Magnoliopsida; order Asterales; family Asteraceae; genus Flaveria; species Flaveria linearis. The sequence goes on from CM044006.1 coordinate 53,696,629, forward strand.
CTCATTCTGTGATTCTAAGGGATCACCAGACAATATAGTGCTCCCATAACTCCTCAACAGAATGGTGTTATTGAGAGGAGAAATAGGATACTTATTGAGGCTGCTAGGAATATTTTGGCTGATTCAAAGTTGCCTCTAACATTCTGGGCAGAGGCTGTCAGCACTGGATGCTATGTGCAAAACAGAGTTCTTATAGTTAAGCCCCATGGTAAAACCCCTTATGAACTATGGAACAAGAGACCACCATTCATTGGTTTTCTTAGGTCCTTTGGTAGCAGGTGTACCATACTTAACACAAAGGACAATTTAGCAAAATTGCTAAAAAGTCGGATGATGCTATCTTTGTTGGATACTCTTCAAGCTCTAAAGCTTATAGAGTATACGACATTAAGAATCAACAATTTGAAGAGTCATCCAATATTGTTGTTAATGAGCACACTCCTTGTGTTAAGGGGAATGGCCCTGAATATATCTTCAACTTAGGATTGTTTCCCAACTATTCTAAACCTTCTCGTGAGATTGTTTCAGTTGGAACAGGTGGACAAACAGATTCCTATGCAGATCAAGTGTTTGAGTTTCCAAGGCCTCTTCCAAGATCTCTAAGAAGACAGGAACATCAAACTCCCATAGCTGGTAATCCAGAGAGTCCCACAATCTCTAGAACCAATGGAGCATCAACAAGTTGTCATGCACATGAGCCCTAATCTTCACCAACAGATAACTTCAGAAATCAACACCAAGCTGATGAAGACAGTGACTTGGAGGAACAGGAAACTGTTGATCCTGCTTCACAGCAACTCATAACTGATGCTGTAACATGTTCATTGAATCAGTCCTCATTGAATGAATGTGAGACAGAAGCTGGTGGTGGTGATGTTTACATTCCTGAGCAAAACATCTCTAACCTGGATCTTTCTCTGCAATAAGATGTGATTCCTAGGCTCAGGATCCACAAAATCCATCCAGCTGAGAACATCATTGGGAATGTCACAAAGAGAGTATAAACAAGGAGTCAAACCCATCAAGGGAATGTCTGTTTGTATTCATGCTTGCTCTCCTAATTTGAGCCTAAGAAAGTGGAAGAAGCCTTAAAGGACAATAATTGGGTTGAAGCAATGCAAGAGGAGTTACTTCGATTCAAAAGGCAAAAGGTATGGAACTTATGTTCTATACCAAAAGGCCAAGTCCCTATAGGTACCAAATGGGTGTTCAGGAACAAGAAGGATGACAGAGGTTTGATCATCAAGAACAAGGCCAGACTTGTTGTTCAAGGATACACACAAGAGGAAGGAATTGACTACACAGATCTTTTTGCACCTGTTGCAAGACTTGAGGCTGTTAGGATTTTCCTCGCTTTTGTAGCATCCAAGAACCTCACTGTCTACCAACTTGATGTGAAATGTGCATTCCTGTATGGGGATATAGATAGGAAAGTCTATGTGTGCCAGCCACCTGGATTTGAGGATCCACAACATCCTAACTATATGTGCAAACTGGACAAGGCACTCTATGGCCTAAACCAAGCACCTAGGCTGTGTTATGAGACTTTGTCTTAATTCCTATTAAAGAATGGCTACACCAGAGGTACCATAGACAAGACATTTTTCATAAAGAGATCAAGAAAGGACATGTTGCTTGTAGAAGTCTATATGGATGATACTATATTTGGTTCTTCAAATGACCAAATGTGTAAGGACTTTGAGAGCATCGTGAGGAAGAAGTTTGAGATGAGTTCTATGGGCAAGATGGACTTCTTCCTTGGAATTCGAGTGAAGCAGATGAAGGAAGGATTCTTCATCAGTCAATCTAAGAATGTCAAGGACATCTTAGAAAGATTTGATATGAAGGATTGTAAGCCAGCCAAGACCCCTACCAGAAACCATAATCCGTATCCTGACTCTAAGGGGGAGGATACTGACCAGCATCAGTACCGGGCAATGATTAAGTCTCTGGTGTATCTAACTGCAAGCAGACCAGATATCTTGTTTGCAATTTGCATTTGTGCAAGATTTCAGGCTGCTCCTAAGGTGTCTCACCTGGTTGCTGTCAAAAGAATTCTTAGATACCTTAAGGGAGCTCCTAAACTAGGACTCTGGTATCCTAAGAACACGGACTTCAACCTCTATGGTTACACTGATAGTGACTATGGTGGCTGCAGCATCAACAAGAAATCAACATCAGGAGGATTTAATTTCTCGGTGGAAAGATTATTTCATGGCAATGCAAGAAAAAATCTTGTGTCTCTACAGCAACTGCTGAAGCTGAATACATTGCTGCTGCCAGCTGCTGTGCTCAACTGCTATGGATTCAGAATCAGATGTTAGACTACGGATTCAACTTCATGGAAACTCCTATCCACATAGACAATAAGAGTGTCATTTCAATCATAGAAAATCTAGAGAAGCACTCAAAGACCAAGCATATTGACATCAGGTATCAATTTATCCAAGATATTCATGAGAAGCATCTCCTAAAATTAGTTAAGGTTGATTCAAATGAACAATATACTGACTTGTTCACGAATTCATTTAATGAACAAAGATTTAAATACTTAAATACAGCTATTAGGATGATCAACTTTGACTAGATCTCTTTTGAAAACCTTTTTAAATATGCCATGGCCTTTTTGTCTAAATTTAAGCCCTGTTGCAGAAATTTTCATTAAAATTGTTTAAGTAAGAGTTCTCTGAAGAGAAATTTGACTATGGAAGAATATTTTCTCAGTCTTCTGAAGGTAAATTACTCTAAGTGTTTCTTCTTCCGTAGAAGATTTTGAGCCTCGAAAGTATTTTTTATCAATTATCAAAAACAACTTCCGAAGCTTGTTAACTTCTTGCTCTTGAACAACAATCTTACTCACGGAAGCAAATTTGACTTCGAAAGTAAAATTTGCTTTGAAAGAATCACTTAAAGGGAACATAAGTGTTACCCTTCCGAAGACATTTAACCTTCAAAAGAAAGTTAACTGTAACAAATATCTTTTGGGCCCCACTCTATAAAGAGGTAAAAGATTTTGTCAGTAACAGAGGATGTCATTAAATTATTTAAATGGATTTATCTTGCCACCTAATCTTATCAAAACCTAAGCCATCTTGTCAACATCATTACCCCTTATCCGATAAGATTTTACCTCCATTTACACATAACCTCCGACCATCTCTCTCCTACTTAGCGTTACAGAATCTCCAAACACTAATTTACAGAGCACAATCCCAAATTTCCCCCAATTTCATTCATCTTCTTCACAATTCCTCCAAACATCCAAATACTCTGAAACCATGGCCCTTAATCCTCAACACAACCAGGTCGCGATCCTTGATTCCACTAAGGATGCCGACTATGCCCCAATCGTCCAGTTCCTTAACCAATCAACATACTTCACCGCCCTCACTGTAAACCCCCTTGTTTACTCCAACCATATGGCTGACTTCTGGTCACATGCCAGGAGTGAAACCCACCATAATTAGAGGGTTATACGGTCGATGATATGCGGCCAGGAACTGATCATCAGTGAGACCACCATTCGGGAGCATCTGGAGCTCCATGATGCGGGTGCCCCTATCGACTTACCCCACTCGGATTTGGTAGACTCCTATCTCCAAATGGGCTACGGAGGTGATATGCACAGGTCTACCATTTATAAGTACAATTTCTCTTATAACTGGAAGTTCCTGCTACACATTGTTCTTCATAGCCTATCTAACAAATTTGAGGGATGGGATCAAATCCCACACGACTTGGGGTGCTTGGTCCATAGAATGGTGAGGAACCTTCGGTTCAATTACTCACAGCTTGTGCTGCTGAACTTGACTAGCTACATCAACCGGGATTCCTTCTATATGTATCCCAGGTACATACAGCATATTATAAACTGTGAACTGGAACTGGATAAGCTTTAATATGCCCACACTCTTCAAGTTCCTCAAATGAAACCTATAGTCTTCAAAACTTTGAAGAAGGTTTCAGCTCATTTCACTGGAAGATTCACTGATCTTCTTCGTAGTATGTTTGATCCAATAGCTCATGGTGACATATCTGCAGGACCAGCAGGTGATGAACCCCCACCAGATTCACCTATTATCCACCGTCCCATACAGGTTACTTATCATAGACGCCCAAAAGGAACCCTTGATCAATCTACTCTGATTGATCAAGCCCCCTATGTTCAACCCAAAAAGACTAGAGTGGAAACATGGTCTCCCACTCAGTCAGAGGTCCTACCATCCTCCATCATAGACCTTAATGCCATGGTCGAGTCTCCTCAGTCTCAACCAGATGAGCCCACAACCCTAGCCTCAAGCCCTCAGGCTGAGTCTTAACACTCTCCTAAGAAACCAAAAAGGGACAACCACATCATGGAATCCATTGCCTATGCAAGGGAATCCTTAGGTGCTGACAAGGTCCCGGGTCAATAGATATACAAGCTACATCCTTTCTTGACCTTCTTACCCATCCTGATGAGGATATCATACTCCATATGGGCAGTGAAGTTGATCCATCTCACCACTCTCAAGATCAACAGAGCCCATAGATATGGAGGGGACTCATGTGGATAAAGCTGGCACTACTGAAAGTGCTTCATTAGCCTCTCAGGGCAGTGGTAACATAACTCAGCCTTTATCCATGACAACTCTGCATCTCAGTGTTTTCAAAGGGAACATTGACTTGCAGAGGAACCCTGGGTGCCAACAAGCCACATCTGGTGATGCGGATGAACATACTAGGTATGTTATCCCATCTCCCCATGATTCCTCATAAGAGGATGAGGGTAGTCTGCAACACACTATTGAGTATCTACTCCCAAAATCTCAAACCTTAAATCCAAGGTTAAGATTTTAGAAAGTAGATCTGCCACTCAACAACTTAAGATTAACACTCTCAAGGCCTATATAGTTGAGACATAGATAGAGAGATATATTAGCCATGTACACACTCAGGTCTCCATAAGCTCTTCCTCAAACTCATCTGACTCTCAAGATAATGCTACCAAAAAGGGGGAGTGTTTGTAGGGACAAGGAACTGATGAGGAGACTTCTGCTCACTCTTTGGAGCAGTTGTCCACACAGAAAGAGATGTCTGTTCACTCCTTCGAACAGACATCAACTCCCATAGAGCCAATCATAACCACTACCTCTCCTTTAAGAGTCACTTCTTCACACCCACATATCACAACACCCATATTTCCCCCCCACCTTCTTCAATTTAAATAGACTCCAGGATTCTCTTCAACTTCCTAAATTTCTTGAACCAATCTCTGATGAGATCCTTATTTGAATATCCCCTACCAGATATCACTCTAACCTACTTTGGAGCTGAGGAGCTTCAAAGGCTAATAGCACTTCCTACCTCTGAGAAAGATGTTGGTCAACCTAAAAGGAGTGTGGAACCCGAGATTCACTTCGAGGGGAAAGCACAAACTAATAGCCCAACATTTGACTTGGAAGGGACAGGAAGTGCAGTTGCATCTGAAGCTTTGGAAGTTACTTTTGAAGAGGAAGTTAAAACTTCCAAAGCTGGTTTACCATCTACTTCCGAAGCCACTAAGGATAATTCCGAAGCTAAGGAAACATCTTTCGAAGCTGAAATTGAGGATGCGGAAGTAACAGTTTACCTGTCCACCACCATTTCATCTCTGCCACCAACTCAAACTCCACTCAACCAACCTGAAACCTCCAAGCCAGAGTCTCCAAAAGCTTCAGCTTCCTCTGACTATAAAGGAAAGAGGAAGATGATAGCTAAAGAGCTTGAGGAGGAGGAAAGGTTGGCCAAACTTAAAAGGAAAGGGCAATCTATGTTTTAGAAGCTATTGGCTGCTAGTAGAAAGGCATCCACAGCTGCTCAAGAGCAAATTGATAACCAAAGAAGAGTGGAGGTGATACACAGGCTCATCAGTATAGGAGTAAAGAGTGAAGAAATGCTCTTACTTCCATATGATGAGCTTGTAAAATTGGAGAAGGAAACCTTGCTATAAAATGAAAGAAAGGAAGCAGCAAGGTTGGCTAAGGAAGAGGAAAGGAGGAGGAAGAAGGAGGAGGACAAAGAGAAGGCAAAGGCCAAGGAGAGAGCGGAGAAAATAGCCTTTCTCTACTCTAGGGGATTTAAGGAAGAAAAGCAGGCCCCTCATAATTTAGATACTATCTTTCTCTTCTTCAAACAAGAACAAGAAAAGATCATGAAGGAGAGAAAGAGGGCAGCTTGAGAAAAGGTGAAGGAGAAGAAGAGAAAGGAGGAGGAGGCTGAGAAAGCTACTGCCAAGCGAGCTGAGGATAAGGAATGGATGAAATCCTACCTTAAAGCCCATGGCTTCTCATCTAGGCAGGTTGCCTCCATGGCATAAAAGACTCTCCAACAACAAATTAGTGAAATCAAGGCTGATATTCGTTCAGGGATCCAACAGGAGGTGCCCTGGAAACCAAGTACTCACAGGATGGTCCTAAAATCAAAGCCATCACCAAACCTAAGCCTACTCTCAAACCAAGACAAACATCCTTATCCCAAACCACTGAACCACCTACACCTTTCCCTTTCCCTATTAAGACTGAACCTACTGATGAACCCTAAACCCTAGAACCAGCCCTCTAGCCACCTCAAAACCTAAACCAACCACCTCACCACCATCACCACCTGTACTATAACCTAAACCAAACCTAAAACAAAATAATCACCCAAACCCAAACCTCCTACTCAAGCCAAACCCTCAAACCAGCCATCCTCTCAATCATCTAGGCCCCTAACCATGAGGGAGTATGAGGAGATCCAAGAAAGGCTCAACCACTGCACAAGGTTGAGTTCTATATCTTAGGAAGACAAGCTTATAGAATTAAAATACATTGTCAATTCTATCAGTCTTCTCTCAAAAGAAGTTTCCTTGATCTTCCCACTGGAACCCTGGACCAGGCTCTCATTCTTCTCACTCTTAACCAAGGTGTTCTAACTAATGAGGAGAAGAATCTGAAGAGAAAACTGGTGACTCTACTGGACCCTAGGAAGGTAGATGACTTCCCTACCACTCCCCAAGTTCCTAGGAGCTCCATAGTCCAGTGGAGGTTTGATGAAACTTCAGGAAGCTTCAGGCTGGTAAGGGAGAATAGTATGATCAACATATAGGACACAGTCACATAGCAATAGATTTGATCTTGCTGAATTAGCAGACATACCATTCTCCAATCCCTCCATTTCATCTATTGCTTCTCTCACCATAAATCACATAAGAAACATGAGAGAAGCAGTTGTGAAGAAAAGAGAACAAGCAATAAAGGAGACAGCCCTCATCAAAGGGAAGACATTTATGCAAATGGTCCAAGGACCAACCTCTGAGCCTATAGTTAGATGGGTTTATGACTGCAACACCCATCAACTAACTCTTTATAGGGGGGATTACTACCGGATTCATGTTGTCCAAAGTAACAGACTTGATCTGTTATCTGAGGAAGAACCGAATTAAATCCTCACCATTGCTATAATAGAAAACAAAGCAAAGAGTGTAGACTTTCTGGCATTGGTGAGGGAAACACTGAAGAAGAAGTACAAGTGAATGTTTTGGTAGCATCAACCTAGGGGGAGTTTGTTGGGGCTGATAAGGCTGGTGCAACCAAAACAAACATTTAAACTTAATTTTTGTACAATGTATGAAGGACTTCCAAAAACAAAGCTGCATTTCTGAAGACAAGTTCACCACCTTCCGAAGCCAAGAGTAGAAGAACTTTCGAAAAGAAACTTAGTCTTCTGAGACTAAGTTTACTCTTCCGAAGTATAAAGAAGACAAAGACTGATACAATTGATTACACTCCTTTAGATCCTACTACTAAAGCGACATATGAGAAAGAGTTTTATTCATTCTAGTAAAGGTTGATTTCTTAGGAAGATGATGATGATTTTGGATCTTTTGATGATTTAGAGGAGACAACAGATTACATTTACATTTTTGGAAATAGTCTTAAGGGCTTATATTCTGACAGTTTAATTGAAGAAGGAGAGATTGTTGGAGAGTCAAGTACCGGTGAAACGACTGACAAACAGCAAATCAAACTGGTCAAAGTGTTGTACGTCAGGTCGGGATATTACTATTGAGGCTCCTCCACCACTGGCTTATATACACATAGTGAGACATTCCAAACTGTTCACTAGGTATGGAAACTCAAAACCGATCTTAGTTGGGCATATGATGCTGAGAAGAAGTTGTATGTGATTAAAAGAAGAGCTGGAGCAATAGAGTATTTTGAGGATGAACACGACTTTCATACACTCAGAGCGTTAGAATGATATGTAATCGGTCGTGTTCCATTTATCAACCCAAGTAATTATGGAAAGGGGAACTGGGTATGGAATCTGATATGGAGGCATAGTAAAACCAACTTCAAAGACTTCAAAACTGCAAAATCTAAAGCCACTAAAGATGAGACTCGGATTGAGCCAAACACGAACATGTCAATGAAGATAAGGAATTATAAACATCCAAGATATATCAGGAAAATCCCTATACACACTCCAGTTCCAGTTAACAGCTTGTTTAAGCTTATGTAGTGGAGTTGTGGGAAGGAGACGGGTCATCCGTTGATTCATTATGTAGACAAAGACTGCCGTATCATCGACCTGTGGATCTGCTAAAGTTTGGAAGGGATGATTTGATGAGGTTGCAGGCTTGCCCGATTACAGCTGATGAATCTATTCATTTTTTGGCAGCACAGTTTGGTTGGCTGATTACGAAGGCCCTATACAACAAGATGTATGCTTATGGGGGCAGTTATAAGGTTGTAGATGTGGACTTCTAAAGCATTAATTCACTGAGCCTGGGGGAGATTGTAAGAATTAAACCTAGAGGCTCGGGAAATCAAACCAAGATAAAGAAGATCAAGTCGCGCGAGAAGTTTAAGTTGCCGCGCGAGAAGTTCAAGTTGTCATGATAGAAGTACATCTCACGTGAGAACTAGTTTTGTTTAGTATTATAGCTAGTTTTCAATGTAATTGTTAAGCTTTTGATCATTTCCTAATTTCACACTTATTTTACTTCTTTCAAATCATAGAGCAATACAAAGAATGTTATTTACTATTGTGTTTAAGTTCATTTGATTCTACTTCATCTTCTTACTGTGAGTGATTACGTTCTGCATTCTCCTCACGAGATTAATTTGTCATTATTGTTGATCCTTACAAACACGCTATGCTTTAAGAATACGAGTTTTGAGATCAAATTGAACAATAACACTTTGAAGCATAACATAATCCTTATGACTCAATGCATCAGCTATGACATTCTTTTTAAGGATGATAACGAATCTCACAGTAATAGTCGTTAAGTAACTCAACCCATTATCATTGCCTCATGTTCAGTTCTTTCTTATTGAAGCTATGCTGGAGACACATATGATCAGCAAATGCAACACACTTTGTGCCATAAAGATAATACCTTAGATTTTGAGTAGAAAAATACTAGAACCCAATTCAAGATCATGGGTTATATAGTTCTTTTTGTGAATCTTGAGTTGCTTTGAGGCATAAGATGTGATTTTGCCTCATTGCATAAGAACACAGTCAAGACCTTGCTTTGAAGCATCATAATAAACATCAAAATCCTCATTTCAATCGGTAAGAGTTAAGATGGAGCATTATAAAACTTTTTCTTGAGGGTTTGAAAAGCTTTCTTATAATCCGACCCCCACTTAAAAGGCTTATCCTTATAAGTTAAAGCCATAAGAGGCACAATGATCTTTGCGAAGTTAGGAATGGAATAATGAAAATAACCGGCTAGACCAAGGAATAACAGAATCTAGGTGGGAGTTTAAGGTCTACCCAAATTTTTACTGATTCAATATTTGAAGGATCTATATGAATTCCCTTATCCTTCGTAATGTGACTAAGGAATTGGACTTACTTAGCCAAAATTCACACCTAGAAAACTTGGCATAGAGTTTTTCTTTCTTCAGGAGTTCAAGGATCGAATAGAGATATTATGCATGATTGGATTTGGAATTTGAATAAATCAAAATATCATAGATGAAAACAATCATAAAAATATATATGTATGGTTTGCACGCACAGTTCATCAAATCCATGAATAGAGCAAGTGCATTGGTTAAACCAAAAGGCATGACCATAAATTCATAATGGTCATATATTGTATGAAAAGTTGTTTTGGGAATGTCATCATCATACAATCAACGTTGAATATAACCCGAACAAAGAATGTTCTTGGAGAAGTGAGAAGCTTCTTAAAGTTGATCAAACAGATCATCAATTCTCAAGAGGGGATGTCGATTCTTTATAGTAAGCTAGTTGAGCTCCTGATAATCTATGCACATCCTAAATGAACCATCCTTCTGCTTCACAAATAAAACTAGAGCTCCCTAATATGAGGAACTTTGATGGATAAAGCCTTTATCAGATAGTTCTTGAAGTTGGCTAAGAAGGTCTTGCATCTCAGATGGTGCAAGACGATAGGGAGATTTTGCCACAGTTGTCGCACCAGGCATAAGACAATACGGAAATCGAATTGATGAACAGAAACAAGACCAGATAAGTCCTCAGGAAAGCTTTCAAAAAACTCAAATAATCAGAATGAACTTCAATATCTTTGATATCCAATCTGTTTTTATAATATGGGCTAAGAAAGCCACATAATGTTTTTGGAGATACTTTTGAGCTTTGGTATAAGACATGAGTTTAAGCCCTATGGAAGGATTTTCCCCATAGATATAAAAGATACTTTCAGATGAAAGAGGAGTCCGGATGAATTTCTGAAAGTAAACAACTTTGGCATGGTTCTTAGATAGCCAATCCATACCTAATATGACATCTAAACTTCCAAGTTGCAAAGGTGCACGACCGATAGGAAAATTGTGCTCACTAAGATTAAGGGTACAGTTTGGAATAATAGAATCGACTGTGATGTGTTTTCTATCAGATATTTCTACTGTAACAAGCTTCCCTAACTTAGTTCGAGCACTTACAAGTATAGTCTCAAATTCTAAGGATACAAACATCTTATCGGCACCGGTATAAAAAAAGTAAGGCATATTGGTTACCGACTAAGAACGTACTCTTTACCACATTGTTGTTTTTTGGGCTTGATGAGCACTAATATTAAAAGGAGACCCTAAGCTATTGGGAAAATATCAGTAAGCTAAGGGAATCGATTGTAGAAATGAGTTTGATCACCATATTGATAACATGCATGACCTTTGGTAATAGTAGGAGGAGGTTGAATCATAAGTGTATTAACCAGAGCCTTAGCAACATTCCTATAAATGTTAAATGTATGGACAAAATGACCACAGTTGGTTTACTGATGGCATAGTGTGTTGGCAGGATGGTGATACTTGTAGATGTCACACTACAGGAAGGGTCTAGTATAGGATTTCTTCACTGGCTCTTGATTAACATAGCCGGTTGATATGTCAAAAGAACTTGGTTAACTGGGATAACAGGGTAACCATAATAAAGTTTTGGGATTTAGGCTTCCTCTTCTTATTCGTAGAGGGTTAATTCTTGTCTTCCTTGGTTATTTTAGCAGTAGTTTTCTTAGTTTAATTCTTACTACCCTTTCCAGACAAAGATCCAACCTTTATGTGATTATCGGTTAACAAGGCAGCCAGACGTATACTGTCCTTCAGAGTTGTATGGTTTCTATCCCAAACGGTATTCTGGATTTTCATAGGCAAACTACTGATGTATTCCTCGATAGCCTGTAAGAAAGGAGTGACCAAATAGGGAACTAACAGACTTAGCTTATGGAACCTGCTGGTGTAGGCTAATCTCTCTCTACTTTCCTGAGCTAATTCCCAGAACTCAATTTCAAACTTCTTGATTTCATTCCTAAAGCAGAACTCCCGAGTCATAAGTTCATCAACTTCATCCCAACAAAAAGCCAAAGCAACATCAGTCCCATAGGTTTGTTTCTCCCCATTCCACCAAATGAGTGCTTTCTTTTGGTGAGCACTGGTAGCATAGCAAACTTTTAGTATCTTGAGATATCATTGTTAAGGAAAGTGTTGCCAATACTCTCAAACCACTGTAAAGGATCAATGGCTCCATCAATCCTAGTAAACTTCATGGGACTATCAGAACTAAATTGCTTGTAGGTAAAGCTGGTGGCGGACTATGAGTGACATAGTTTTGAACAACATTGTGCCTTAATTAAGAAGGCTCAAAAGTACCGAGATAACCACAACAAAATCCCATGCCAGAATAGTATCCATTTTACAACCAGAATTTCCAGAACATGAAGGGTGTTGATGGGAAGATATTCTGAAAGATTATCAAGAAACTTTATGGGAATTGGAAAATAATTTTTATAATTTTAGACAACAAACTGAAGGATAAAATAATTTAAAATCATAATAAGATATTTTGAGTGTAAACGTCTGATTACAAACCAAAGTGAATACACTAACTTATCAAAGTAGTAAGTCAACCACAACCTTACTTAAGACATGCTTACTGTAAGGCCCCGAATCCGGAAACCTCACAAATTGGCCATGTTGCATAAAACCTTATTTTTAGTTCAAAACAGACAAAGTGTTATTTATTAAACAGCGGAATTATAACAATGTTAATTATATAAATAAAAACTAAAGCACCAACTTAGAGTCAAACCCGGATTTGTACTAGAAGTTCTTTATTTACAAATCATTGTCTTAACAAAATTTACTCTTTTATTATTACACAAAACATAAAAGCTAGTTAAATCTTTACAGAATGCCAGTCTTCACCTTCCAAGTAGCTCCTAATCAGATCCTGCCTTAAAACTTGATTTACCTGCCAAACAATCTAACATACATACAAAAGTCAGCTTCGCTGAGTGAGTTCTAGTTTTTATATATTAAATCAATAAACTTTAGAGAATAGAATTGTTATATATTTCCAATTCACCATCTTTGATTCTTTTAGTTTTATGCTTATTTGCTTCTGAAAACGGGGCGTTACAAGTCTATCCCCCTTATTTAGGTTTCGTCCTCGAAACCTGTTGGTCCTTATACAACGTGGAATAATAATTTCTCAATCACCACAGATCCTCATGTTGCTTCTAAACATGTTCCACACACACCATATAAGGTATGATCTTCTTTAGCCGTCTGCACATAGCCTTTGCAACCTTCAAACATCCCAACGCACTTCTCTTATGGATCAATTTCACTAATGCAAACACTATGACTACGAACCCTAACTCATGAGGAAGTATATTATTATCTTGTATTTAACCTTGTCAACAACATAACCATTGTTCTATCATGTTGTATTGAATTTATATATATATATATATATATATATATATATATATACATATATATATATTCAGTCAGATCTTTGTATGGAACACATGGTTCTAGGTTTTCGACACTTACTGATAACATTATCACCAAGGCTCATGTTAACCCTCCTTATTTAGTTCATGTTCACATTTATTAACTAACTTCTCACTCAGACTTGGTGTCATTTCTTATGAACCTCACCAAGGGCAAGATTATCTTCAAGAAGTACTGAACAAACTGTATGTAGTAATCTGTCACTTCCGTAAGCTACAGGTTTCTAACATCATCCTTGGGGAACTTTTTACATTACTGCTTCAATTTTATCAATTCTACCACGATTTCAAGAATTATACTTCATATGACTGGAACATTCACTCTAGGAATGTTGCTCATAAATTATCTTCCATCTTGTCCTTGACACCTCGCGGATGTGACATGAATGGCCTCCCTTACTCTTGGAGTTGATGAGTATATCCTCTATAGTCACTATCACGAACCCATTGAACATCGATCAGTAACCCTATTCATTTAGTCCATAAATACTGCAAGGAAACTCATAGCATCCAAACCGTGACTGAAATGTTATCTTTAGGGTGTCATGCTCTTCAACCTGTAGCTGTTGATGATCCAACCTACTGTCGATCCGTGAAAACCAACTTGCCTCTCGCAAATAGTGGAATGGTTTGTCAACTCAAGGTCATAGTTGCTTACCGTTCAACATTAGCTTATTTAGCCATCTGCGGTCCTCACACGTCTACCTTCTTCGATCTTCCTTTGTGATAACACCGAAGTATTATCTAGACGAAATAATCAATCTGGCCCTTTATCAAGGATGTCTTAAAGCTATATCATTAACTCTTTCATTCCTGACAAAACCATCAGTACGGTGACATGACTACAAGCTGAGTCCCAGAAGACAAGTTGATCTCAAACTCTTTCTTCTAACTCCGAGAAGGTCCTCCGGGGTCACATTAGGAAGACACGCTCTATAGCTACGTCTGTCAACTTTAAGACTTTGCCCTTAGCATCTTTTATTTACATAGGATATGCTCCTCAACCTTGTTCATAGACTTTTCTATCTCATTATTAGGATCATCCCTGAAATCATGCAATTCTAATTATCATAAGTCATGACCATACTTCCATCATGTACAAACCAACGGGTCATATTTCCATGTTGTGCAGTATCAGTCCCGTATGCAGCTAGTCGATTCATATCCAAGACCATATTACGCCCAATTAGGATAGTAACATGTAATCCAGAAGAAGGCCCTAACTTTCCATTACTATTTTATAGTCATTTACAGACACTTCTATCCAAATAACTTGACTAAAGGTAGCTCCTACATTATTGCTTTACCTTCTTAAAACATCTCATCAATCATTTATGCTACCTACAAGATTCAGAATACTAACGTCATCGTTCAAGGCAATGGTCCAGATCATGACGAGTATTGTAAGTTTTCATCTCTATCAGTAATTCCTTGCTGAAACACCATGCAAAGAAATACTCGTCTAAAGAAACCTATTCCTCTGGAGATCTTGTAACTTAAACCGTTAACTCTCCTCACTTGTGAGTTAGCTTATGGGTACAACACTTTTGAATTCCTGGTTACGAAGTCTAGAACTTTATTATATGTTTTTGCTGGTATCGCTGTCAAGTCTCTAATGGTCTCATCGGGGAATCACACACCTCGTACACATCTGTCAACTTTCCACTTCCTATAAGATTCAGAATGTCAATAAGGTCTGTCAAGGCAAGTTCAGATCATGACAAGTTTCGTAAGTTTTTAATAACAGTGGCCAGTTGTGATTAACTACTTACAGAACTTCTCATGTCCTAAACTCTCCTATCCTGAACCACGCTTACACTCGAACCTACTATCGCTATTCTATGCACGCATAGATCACATAAATTCAAGTAAGCACAACAATTAATGTTATCATACCCTATCCTTGATTCTAACTTCCGTAACAAGGCACTACCTATCAGAATAGCATTTACAAGATATTTCGTTACCTCTTGGCATGAAGCTTCTTGGACTGGCATCCTTTTATTTGGTCCTATTTTCTGTTTAAGTTTAGGTTTATAATTTAGTTTTCCCCAAATCTCTTAAACTTTGGCTCTGATACCAACTTGTAGGCCCCGAATCCAGAAACCTCACAAATTGGCCATTTTGCATAAAACCTTATTTTTAGTTCAAAACAGACAAAGTGTTATTTATTAAAGCAGCGGAATTATAACAATGTTAATTATATAAATAAAAACTAAAGCACCAACTTAGAGTCAAACCCGGATTTGTACTAGAAGTTCTTTATTTACAAATCATTGTCTTAACAAAATTACTCTTTTATTATTACACAAAACATAAAAGCTAGTTGAATCTTTACAGGATGCCAGTATTCACCCTCCAAGTAGCTCCTAATCAGATCCTGCCCTAAAACTTGATTTACCTGCCAAACAATCTAACATACATACAAAAGTCAGCTTCGCTGAGTGAGTTCTAGTTTTTATATATTAAATCAATAAACTTTAGAGAATAGAATTGTTATATATTTCCAATTCACCATCTTTGATTCTTTTAGTTTTATGCTTATTTGCTTATGAAAACGGGGCGTTACACTTACTATCAAGATTGAGCCTAGAGGCTAGGGAGATCAAATTAAGATAATGAAGATCATTCAAGTCACGCGAGAACATAGATCCATGCAAGAACTTACTTCTTACGCGAGACCATTTGGGTTTAGTATAATTAGTTTGCTTTTGATGTAATTAAGTAGATTTCCAGATTTTGTTCAAACTTGTAAACCTTTGAATCAAATAGCAATATTGAAGTTGAAGTTTATTTACTTTTGTTGCTTGAATCCTATTCTTCCTTTCTTCTAAGCATTCAATTACAATACCATGAGCAATTACATTCCGCATTCTCCTCACGAGATCTATTTGCATTGTATTTGAAGATCCTTACAATTAGTATCAGAGCAAGTTATTCTCTAGATCGATCGAATTGAAGATTTAAGTGTTTTGAGCTACAAATTCGACTTACTATTGAAGATTGCGTTGATTTCTTAATTTTGTGATTAATTTGAAGATGTCAGGATCTAAAACATGTTCGATTGATTAAGTGAAGCTATTTACATGGTTTAGTTGAACTTAATTTAATCAATTAGAGACGATTAGGATAAAATTTGAACTTAAATCACTAATTTGAGGCTTAATCACTTAATTTTGGACAAATTCATGGTAAGATTGAGGTTGAAAACTCTAAAATTGCACAAATTTGAGTGTGTGAAAATTCAGTTTCACATGCGAAAAGTTTCTGATTCGCTCAAGAAGTTAGTAAGTCGTAGAAGTTTGTTAGAAAAAAGATTCTATCCTCTCGAGAACCTCATCTATTTGTAAAAGTCAGCTACAGATCTTCCCGCGTGACAAGTTGCTGTGAAAAGTTTACGTGAAAGGTTTTCAAAAATTTAAAAGTTTAACTTCCAAGTTTCAACAATGAAAAATCTAAAGAACATTACTGCTCCACTAAACCTTGACAATGAGATTGGCACAAGCACTAAACCTTTAAGACATCTTAGTGAAGATGATTATCCGGATTGGGGTTACAGGTTTAAGAACCATGTCATATACACCAAACCATGGATGTTGCGGTCAATCAAATACAGACTGTATATTCCTATGTATACCAATGACAAAGGAGAGATGATTCCTAAACTTGAAAATCTGTGGGATGAAGAGGATATGAAGAAGTTTGAACCTGATGACAAAACCTATGTAGTAATCACGATGACACTCGCTACTGGGATAAAATAGAAATTCAAAGAGTCCAGAGTAGCTAAAGTAATATGGGATGCTTGGAGGAACAAATGTATGCTGAACCAAGAGTTTAACATATTCAACCATGCGTTAGGTGTGACATTGGAAGCTCAAATGTCAAGATTTGATAAACTGATCACTAAGACAAAGAAAGCAGGAATATCTTTAGAAAATATAGCTGTAAATAAGAAGCTATTAAATTCCTTACCTTACAGTTGGAACAACAACTGCACTACAATCCAGAGAACAAAATATGCTTTTATATTGTCTCTTAGTGATCTGATCTTTACAATCAAACCATATGAGATGGATGACAAACAAAGAGCTGCAAATCATTTAAACATAATAGGAGCTGAACCCTCTGCACTTTATGCCAGGATGGCAAGGAATCCTAATTACTATGTCAGCAACTCATAAATGTATGAGTAATAGCAATCAACGATCCCTGTCATTCCTACTGTCAAAGAAACATTCGTTCCTCAGTTCCAAGTTCCTAATCCAAACCAATTCTCTTCTATGCATTCTTAGTCACAAGCTCACTCTTATCCACACCGTAAATCCTCACAACCCCCTCAACAAGCCTTTCTTGTCAACTCTAACCCATCCAAGAAAACAATCCAAATTACTGAATAACATCTACCTCTATTCATAATATTCATGACTAGCTATGAAGCATTCATGGCTGGAAGATTGAGTGCATTGAACATCCTTGTTGATGACTTGCAGCAAGTCAACCCATACGATGTTGAAGAAGATGACATTAAATATCAAATGGCAGTGGTGGTGTACAGGGATAAAAACTTTGCTAGGAGAACAAGGAGAAAAATGTTTGGAGTAAATAACTCAAGCAAGATCGGGTTTGACAAGACTAATTTGAGGTGCAAAAACTGTGATAAACCAGGTCACTTTGCCATGGAATGTACAGAGGCAAAGACAAATCAAACTACTAGTGGCAAGATAATAGTGACATGACAAGATCTCAGCCTCTAGTTTGATCAATCAGATTGTATTCGCAGCGGATTTAGCATAGTAATTAGCGATTACAGCAAGAACACAAAAGATTTTGCATGTAAAAGTACAAACATAGAGAGAGAGAAAAGTTCTGCAAAAGATGTTTTCTATAACTCCACACGTTTCGGCGCCGAATACAATATGGCACATCGTCCTTTTATTGAAGAAAAAGGACAAATGCTGATGTCACTTGACAGTGACATCAACCGATTATTAACAAACTACTGATAGAACATTAAAACTACTGAAGATGTCAATAGCTGACATCTTCTTACAAAATCTTTCTACCTATTACAGTACTGAAAAAGGAAACTATTGAAAATCTACAATGACTGAAGAACAACCTCTTCAGTCGTTTACAACTACTAACTATAACAGCTGAAGAACAAACTCTTCAGCTGTTGTACAAACTACTGAAAGGAAAAACATAATACTACTGAAAAGAAAAACCATCACAACAACTGAAGAAGGCTTCTTCAGCTATTGTGACAAACTCTGAAGCTTCAGCACTTGTTCATCAAACTTGGGCTTCAGATGATTTATCAGCTGATGACTTCAGTAGATGTCATCAGCTGATGTCTTCAGTCTTTGTCTTCAGACTTTGTGCATCAGTAGTTGATCTTCAGTTCTTTAGTTCTTCAGCTTTTGATCTTCAGCACTTGTCTTCAGTACTTGAAGTCTTCAGTACTTGTATGCTTCAGTACTTCAGACTTCAGTCTTCAGCACTTTGGGATCTTCAGCTGTTGTATTTCAGATCTTTGGTCTTCAGCTGTTGATTCTTCAGACTTTGTCAAACTGCTGATGAAGGTCTTCAGCAGTTGTTGTGATGTCATGTGGGACTTAGAGGTTTTCCTGATCTTGGCTCATTGGTTCTTTTGATCCAACAAACTCCCCCTGAACCAATGCAGTCAAAATCTCTAATTTATTTATTGTCCCACTTATTGTTGGCATAAAAGTTGGTCTATTTCCTTATGGATCAGATCAGAAGTTGACCCTAATAAGCACTGGCCTGGGAGGAGGTCTCTGATATTTGTTTGGCTAAGTATGGATGGGAGCTCTGTTTTGGGGAATTGGACACAGAGCTGTTGTCCCATCCATGAGACCTACCTCCCATGTACGAGCCGGTAGGATTCTCTGGTGTAGGCTTGAAGAAATGTCATTTGTTCTTCTTTGGTTAGGTCTTCAGCCTCACCTTCGAATAGTCCTTCACGGCCGTACAGCTCTGAGACAAACTTGGCCAGTTTGCCATTCTTGAGCTCAATTGTTGTAACTTGTCTATAGGCGAATTCATCTGGGTGTCTGCCTTCTAGCAACAAGTTGAGCTCATCTTTATGGAAGTTCTCAAGCCTCTTATAGACTAACCCTTTCCTAACCACCCTATTCTCCAACATCGTGTGGGGTGATTGGTTAGCTCTATAGGCCTTCTCGAACTCTTCCACAATTTCCCAGGGTGTTATTACAAGAGCCACTGAGCCACCCTGGGATCAGGCCAAGTCCTCACTCTATCTTTGTCATATTGAAAGGTTTGCTTAAGAGTGAAGAGTCTCAGAGCTTCCTTCTTCATGTTAAGTATAGAAGAGGTAGCAACATAGGCTTTGTTTATGCTTTTCAGCATTTCTTCATCATGTAATCTCTGCTGCTCCTCCTCTTCTAACTTAACCCTCACAGCATCCATCTGTGAGGTAGGAGTGATGGTTTTAGGTTTGGCTTTAGGTAGAGGGATGACTGCAGAAAGAGGCAGTCTATCCTCCTCATCCTACTTATTTCTTCTTCTTGCAGCCTCAACACCCTTTTCTTCTTCTGCAAGGGTGGATCATTGGCAGTGGGTTTCGATGGTGAAGGGGATGGTTTTGTGGGTTGTGTTTGGGTTGTTGGTGTGGGAATGTTCGCAGGCCTTGCTAGTAACCTAGAGATAAGGGTAGGTTTGGTTTGTTTTACTAGCAGGGTCCTGTTCCCAGCACCGGCTTCAGAAAGGGCTTCAGCGACCAGCCCTTTTATGAAATCACCAGCCGAACAGATCTTGGTGGCTATAGCCAAGATTCTGTCCCTGGTCCATGCCTTGACATCAAGGACTGGCCTCCCCAGATACTTCAAAATGAATCTACTCATAGCCTCGAGTCTCTTTTTATCCTCTTGGCTATAAGTAGACAATCGGTGTTCTATCTCCCTTGTCTCCATCTTCCTAATCTCCTGATCTAGCAAGGCAGTGTCCATGTCAAAGCCTTGCCTGAATAGCTGATCAATGACAGAGTCCATTGATCTGCTTTGTTCAGCATCAGCCTCCTTGACAAGGGCTGCTAGATCAGGATCACCCTTCTCTACCTTCTCTCCCTCCTTCTCTCCTCACTTCTTTTGATAAGTGACACTGAAATCCTTTTGGATTTCAGCCACTTCTATTTCAGCTCTCTCCTCCCTCACCTTCTCCTTCCCCTTCACCCTACCAGTCTCCTCTACCAACACCCTCTCTTTTTCCACCTCTTTCCTCACCTCTTTCACTTCCTCTACCCTCTTCCTCTTAGCTTGCACTGATGTCTCCCCCTTTTTGGGTGCATTGGTTGGGGTTTGACTATCAGCAAGCGCCTTGGCTACAGCAACCTCCACCATGGGTTGTATATGTGTGGGAAGCCTCTCATCAATGGTTTTCATCACAACTTCTGTGATTATAGGTGTGATGAGAGGTAGGGATTTCTGGAAGATAGCAACTAGCTGCTCAGGAGGGCTCTGTTCCTGAGAACTAGTGCAAGAAGTAGAGGCAGGTGGCTGAGTTTGTGGGAGTGGTTGATTGTATTGGAGACCTTCGGGTGAAGGCACCATCTGTGGGTCAATGGTGGCAGATGGACTTCTATCTTGAGACATTTTGGCAAGCAGCTCTTTGAGTCTGCTTACCTCATCCTCTAAGATAGTGTTTTGTGCAACTACATCATAGAAGAAGCACAGGTCATCATCAGTTTGTACTGAATCACCTGACCTCCTGACTGTGTCAGGATGTACATGCACTGAGTGTGGCTCAGTAGTTGCATGTGCCCCTTGGTATTGGTACTGGGGACTTCCCGCCTCCGGATTGTATCCATCATCGGCAGTTGCCTCTGGTGAGGTCTTATTGATGTTTCCAGCTTCTCCCTGCTCAGATGTTGATGCAGAGGAAGTGGCAGCCTCACCAGAATATCCTATCTCCCTAGCCACACTGGGAGATTGGACATGTGATTCTCTGTGTTGTGGGCTCTCACCAACACTTGTGTCCACCCTCTCTTCGGTTAGAGTTTCCCAGTTGTAATTGGTTTCTGGGAGAGGGTGGAGTGTTCAGGTGAGTCAACACTTTGGCGATTATGAGTGTAGGGCTTTGTGGGGCGGTTTCAGTGGGTGATGGGCTTGAAGCAGATTGCACATGGGGAGGAATGTGCATTTCAATAGCAATCTTCTCAAGTGAGACACATTCCAGATTTGTGGCTGCCCCAGAAGTGGTTGCATCAGGCTCCTGTTGAGAGGAAACCTGTGCGGTTGTGGTGGGTGGAGTCGTGGTGACTGCTGGGAGAATCTGACCAGCAGCCACTTCCTGCCTTTGTGTTGCAGGGGCATCCTCAGGGGACTCATTTCCCTGAGTAGCCTTTGTTGGCTTCTTTTTGGTTTTTGGCTTGGTGGGGACTTTGGATTTGGAGGTGGAGGCTGTGGGTTCCAGCTGCGTGGGTTTTCGCAGCTTGGCAGCCTATTTGAGTGATTGGTCGGTGTTGTGCCTGGAGTATACCTCAACTAGAACAGCCATGGCAGGGACCCCAGTGCCAACAAGTCCCTCAGCACTAAGCTGTCTCTCGATGATGGCCATTATGAACCGAGGATACAAGATCCAATGGTTAGAAATGGGTTTTGTGGCCATATCCTTGATTTCCAAAAATATGATTTCAGTAAAGTTCAGGGGTTGTTTTTTAAGGATGGAATACAATACCTGTTGCCACCTTGTGGACATCTAGTCCCATGAAGATGTTTTTGGGGCCAGACACACATTCACCATATGGAATATAAGACGTTGAGGATCTGGGAAGTGTTTCTTTAACAAGATGGAGGCAGAGAGGTTGCCCTGATAGTCATTGGCGGTGAAAGATAGATCGAGGGCGCCTTTGGGGTAAGAGGTTGGGAAGGTGGCATCCTCCAGCTTTAGGGTTTGTCGAATAGTAGCTGGAGTGATAACCACTGGGTGGTTGTTTACAGAGGACCGGAGAGAGACCTCGCCATCATTCTCTCCGGTTTGGACGGTGATGTTGGTCCAGAACTCCGATAGGGAGTCGGTGTAAATGTTGGGGTTTAGAAGAAAAGCCGTTTGGTATGGAGATTCGTACATGAGTTCAACGGCATTGTGGAATTTGGCCCAAAATGGCGATTTAGTGAGATGTGCGACACAGTTGTGTCGAGGTTTGAGTTGCATGGCCGCCATTAATGGTGTATGGGAAGTTCAGAGGTTTTTAAAAGTTAGGTCAAGTGAGAATTAAAAGCTCTGAAGGTTGGGTATTTATAGGGTATGGCAAAGGCTGAAAGAAAACTACTGAAGGTTTTGGTCATCAGTTGTTGAAAGTACTGATGATGTGGTTTTAACCTTCAGTGGTTGTAACATCTGAGGACTTGGTGTGAGTCTTCAGTAGTTGAAACTACTAAGACCTTGGTTTTGTCCTTTAGATGTTGTAAACAGCTGAAGACTTGATGTTAGTCTTCAGTAGCTATAAACTACTGAAGACTTGGTTTCCATCTTCAGACGTTGTAACAACTGAAGACTTGGTGTTAGCCTTCAGTAGTTGTGAACTACTTAAATCAGTAGTTGTGAACTACTGAAGACATGATATTGCTTCAGTTATTGTAAACGACCGAGGACTTGGTGTTAGTCATCAGTAGTTATGAAACTACCGAAGACATGGTTTTGTCCTTCAGTTGTTTGGGTATGAAACAGCAGCTGTTTGCATCAGCTGAAGAGTAAATTTACTCATCAGCTGTTTCCGTCAATTCAGTTGTTTCATGCTGACCTCCACATTTACTCATCAGCTCTTTGACTGACTTTCAGATGTTTCATTGACCCTTCAGCTCTTGTGAATATTTATGCCTTCAGCTCTTGTGAATATTTATGCCTTTAGCTCTTGTGATCAGATGTTCACAAGTGCTGATGAACTACTCTTCAGAGCTGGTGAACAAATTTTGTCTTCAGTACTTGTGTGTAAGATTACACATTAGTACTTGTGAACAAGATTTGTTCTTCAGTACTTATTTGTTTGAAAATTATACATCAGTAGTTGTAATCCACCTCACTACATCAGTTGTTTTCAACAAATAATGTACATCAGTACTTTGAAGCATTTTAGTCTTCAGTAGTTGTGAAAATGCTGAAGACTATATTACTCATTAGTACTTATATTTGACCATTGCATACTAATGCTCATCAGTACTTGTGAACTGAGAGCACCAGCATTGGTCAAATTATTCTAGCTGCAGCATACCCAACCTTAGCACCAAATTCTGGAATGTAGCACTATCTAAAGGCTTAGTAAATATGTCTGCAAGCTCATCAGCACTAGGCACAAACTTAGGATCAATTAGAACTTTTTCATAGCAATCCCGAATAAAATGATGTCTGACCTCTATATGTTTGGTCCTAGAGTGCTGGACTGGATTTTTAACAATGCAAAGAGTTAAAGCACTATCCATTAATAATAGAGTCTTAGTCTCTGTAATGCCATAATCCAAGAGTTGGTTCTGAAGCCAGAGTATCTGAGATGTACAACTTGCAGCAGCAATGTACTCAGCTTCAGCAGTGGATGTAGAAATTGATGTTTGTTTCTTACTCTGCCAAGAAACTAAACAATTGCCTAGGAATTGGCAACCACCAGAAGTGGATTTTCTGGTGACTTTGCATCCTGCATAGTCACTATCAGAGAAAGCAACAAATTTGCAAGAATGCCCAGTTGAATACTAAAGACCTAGTGATTGGGTACCTTGCAGATATCTAAAGATCCTTTTGACTGCAATCAAAATGGGATTCTTTAGGTGCAGCCTGAAATCTAGCACAGGCACATGTTGCAAACATGATGTCTGGTCTAGAAGCTGTAAGGTACATCAAGGACCCAATCATACATCTGTAAAGGGTTTCATCAACCGCTTTACCTTTCTGATCTACATCTAGTTGTGTGATGCTACTCATGGGAGTAGAACAGGGCTTACAGGTTTGTAAATCAAACTTATTCAACAACTCCTTTGTGTATTTGGACTGATGGATGAAGATTACATCATCCCTTTGTTTGATTTGTAAACCTAGAAAGAACTGTAATTCCCCCATAGCACTCATTTCAAACTTTTGCTTCATGAGCATTGTAAATTCATCACACAACTTTAGATCAGAGGATGCAAAGATGATGTCATCTACATAAATTTGAACAAGGATCTTATGTTGTCCCACAGTCTTGATGAATAAGGTTTTATCAATGGTGCCTCTAGTGAACTTATTCTCTAGAAGAAAAGTTGATAGTGTCTCATACCAAGCTCTAGGAGCTTGCTTCAGCCCATAAAGAGCCTTATCAAGCTTGTACACCCAATCAGGATGTTTATTGTCCTCAAAGCCTGGTGGTTGACACACATAAACTTCTTCTTTTATTTTACCATATAAGAAGGCACTTTTGACATCCATTTGATAGACCTTAAGACTGTGAAAGGCAGCATAAGCTAAGAACAGTCTGATTGCTTCCAGTCTGGCCACAGGGGCAAAGGTCTCATCATAATCGCTGTCTTCCTCTTGTGCAAACCCCTGAACAACCAGCCTGGCCTTGTTCTTAACTATTTGGCCTTTCTCATCTGTTTTGTTCCTAAATACCCATTTGGTGCCTATTGCACACTTACCTTGGGGTAATGGAACAAGCTCCCACACTTGCTGTTTCTTGAACTGAAGAAGCTCAAGCTGCATAGCTTCCACTCATCCATTGTCTCTTAAAGCAACATGATAGTTCTTTGGCTCTTGCTGACTGATGAAGAGAGCATAGAAGCAGAAGTTGGACAATTGATTCCTGGTTGAAACTCCAGCATTGATATCACCAATGATTTGAGATGTGGGGTGATTCTTCAGCTCTAGATAGACTATAATATCTGTGCAAGTGTTTGTAGACCCATCAGCAGCAACAGATGGTGATGGAGATTCCTGAAACCATGTAGAAGATGGCAGCTCAAATGAAGTAGAGCAAGCAGAAATCTCATCAGCATTTGTTGTGGATGGAGCTGCTGAGGCTACAGTAGCATCAGGTTTAGTGGACTCAGGCAGGTTGTCACTAAACCTGAAGAGGTGAGTACTGACTACATCATCATCAGTACCACCAGGTGGAGAACTGTTGACAGGCTCAACAGCAGGAGGTTGATAAGGAACATATTACAGTATGTCCAGATCAAACAACTCCACAGGGTTTTGTGGAATCTTGTCCTTTGGAGATTCATTAAACTTAACATGCAGAGTTTCTTCAACCATCTTTGTCCTATAGTTGAAGACTCTGTATGCTTTGTAAGTTGATGAATAACCAATAAAATACCCTGCATCCACCTTACTAGCAAACTTCTGGAGTGGGTTGCTAGTGTTGAGAATGAAACATGGACACCCAAAGGCTCTAAAGAATGAAATTAGAGGGGCCAAATGATAAAGAACTTCATAAGGAGTCTTCATCAACCTCTTATTCACTAAAGCTCTATTCTGTACATAGCAAGCTGTATTGACAGCTTCAGCCCAAAAGGTCAGTGGCAGCCCTGAGTCAGCTAGCATTGACCTTGCAGCTTCAATGAGAGTCCTGTTCTTTCTCTCAACCACTCCATTCTGTTCAGGAGTTCTAGGAATACTAAACTGCCTTTTAATTCCCTTGGACAGGTAGAAGTCATCAAGTGTGTGGTTTCTAAACTCTGTTCCATTGTCACTCCTCACACACTTGACCTGCAGGGAATACTGCTTTTCTACAAATAACACAAAGTTCATGATAGTCTAGGCTGCTTCATCCTTGGAGTGCAAGAAGAAAGTCCATACAAACCTGGAATAATCATCCACAATTACCAGGCAGTATTTCTTCTTTCCCAAGCTCATCACTCTGACAGGACCAAAGAGATCCATGTGTAGGAGCTGCAAGCAGGCAGTGGACTTTGGTTCTTCTATTGAAGGGAATGAAACTTTGTGTTGTTTTCCTTTTAAGCAAGCAGTGCAGTTATCTTCATACTTGAACTCCTTCAAAGGCAATCCTCTTACTAAACCATGGCTTATCAGCTGATTCATGTTCTTGAGATTAACATGCCCCAGCCTTCTATGCCATAGAGTAGACTCTTGAGGAGAGGCCTTGGAGAATAGGCAAGGATGGCCTTTTAGATCTATCTTTTTAGAAAGATCTAAGGCATACACTCTTCCTGTCCTGTTGGCCTTCAGGAGAGTGTACTCATCCAACACCTTGTCAATCAAATGTAGAACTTTGGATGACAGAATCCGATAGTTCTAGCTTGTGAAAAGGGCAACATGGCCTTTATCACACATTTGACTGACACTCAAGAGGTTGTACTTGAGATTCTCCACATGGTTAACATCATCAATCCTTATTTCCCCATTGGAAACAAAGCCTTTTCCAATGATGTAACCCTTTGCATCATTGCCAAAGGAGACAAATCCCTTCTTTCCTTGAGAGTAGTCATTAAGAAGGGAGCTGCTTCCTGTCATGTGCATAGATCCTCCACTGTCTACATCCCACATGCTTCTTTGGCATGTTGAAGAACCCTGCAATCATAACCACATGTTAGTTAGTTTTAGAGACCCAAACCTGTTTGGTTTTGGGTCTGTTCTCAACAACAGGTGCAACACTAACAGGTGTTTTATATGTGACAGCCTGAGGTGAAGGAGATGGTGCAGAAGAGGAACCTTTTGGCTTTGACTTCCTTTTCTGTGGTTTCAACACAGGAGCATCTAAGTGGTTGACTCTTCCCATTAGATGCTGAACCATCATCACCAGTTGTGTCTGACTTTGTGATAAAGCTTTCAGCTCTTCAGACACATTGGGGCTTGCTGATGATGGATTCCTGTGTTGCACCATCTTCTTTTGAGCAACCTCAGCTGTTGCCTGAGCAACTCCTACCTTCTTTTTAGATTTAGCTTTGGGCTTAGGGATTTCCGGCTTTGATGTTGCTAGTACAAACTTGGTCTCAAACTCATTCTTCATTTTATTTATGTCCTCATTAATTTTCTCCTTTTGTTTGAGTTTGGAACCCCTTTTGTACCAACAATCATCAGTAAGATGATTGAACAAGCCACATATCTCACATGGCTTCTTCTTCATCTTATGTTGATCATCAGCTGAAGAGGATGAAACTGCTGAAGACTTGTTCTTCAGCTGTTTGCTATCAGTACTAGTAGTTTTCTTCCTAGTAGTGCCTGCTTTCCTGACATCCTCTTTAGCTGTCTTCAAACCTTTTCTACTGTTAGTTTTCTTCTCTTTAGTGCTGACAGTAGTTGAGGTTTGAGCTTCAGATGTTATCACTTTCTCTCCAGTACTTTCAGTACTTCTAGAGACAACACCTGAGTTGATCAACCTTTTGATCATGTGACAGTCAGCATTTGAACCATCAGTTGTTGTAGCATCAGCTGATTGGTTTTGGCAGGAATTAATGCTGACTTCTATCTCTGATGATGCTGAATCAGAAGATAGTAGGTCACATGATGAGAAGGATTGGTTATTGCTCTCTCCATCAGATTCAACTTCTTCTCTTGAAGTAAAATCTGTAGGAGGAGCAGTGTGATTATAACCAATGCCGAACTTCACATTTTAAGCTGATTGCTTGCTAAGAGGCAATTCAAAACCCTTGCATGATTGCACCCATCGATCACACTCTACTTGGGTGGTTGCAAGAGTTTCCTTGAGGTCTCTGTACTTCTCTAGAAGTATATCTTCCCTAGCTTTATCATCTTTTATTTGGCATTTAAGCTTGTAAATCTTATCATTTTTCTCATTAAGTGCAGCCTCAAATTTAGCTTTCTTTTTAGAAATGGTGTGCTCTAGCTTAAGATTTTTATCTATTAAAGCTACATTTGCTTCTCTAATAGAAGCAAATGCTGCTATGGATGATTCAGAACAAAGCTTGGCTTTGGCCTCAGAGGATACCTACGATGAAGCATTGGATGATGACCTCTCAGCAGACTCAAGGGCCATCAGAGCAAGATTTCCAAATGGATTATCACCACCATGTTGACCAGCACCTTGGAGTAGTTGTTCCTGACCAGATAGATCATCTGGCAGACTACTCCAGTCAACAACTCCTGGGGTGAAGAAGCTGTGTTGTTGAGGTTGTGTTTAATGATGAGATTGGGGTGAAGGTGCTTGAGTTTGACTGGGTTGAGGCACATAGTAGCAGGGGTATGGGTATGGCATATGACCCTGAGGCACAAAATAAGCAGGTGATGCCTGTGCTTGTGATGGATGGCCAGAACTGGAGGAATGTTGCCCTCTGTGCTGTGAGCTATTGCTTGGAAAAGTCACAAAGGGTGTAGAGGAGTTAGATCCAGATGATCTACACTCTCTAGCAAAGTGTCCAAGCCTTTGGCACTTGTGACACCACAACTTGCTCTTGTCAAAACCAACTTTGGTTTTGCCAGAGAGACCAGGGAATTTCCTGCCAGTTCTCTTGTAGAACTTTTGAGATCTGATATTTATCATTGCCATTTGGTTCAAAATATCCATCTCCTCCAGATCATCATCTGGAATGCCCTTCAAGTCCTCCATCAGAAAGCACAGATTTTCACTGCTACCTCCTGAACTACTACTAACACCAACAAAAGCTTGTTCAGAGTTGGTAGAGAAATCAATATGCTCATCATAAGAACTCTCTGATGCAGCATATTCAGACTCCTGACTTATCAAGGCAGCATTGCCATGGACAAAGTCATCAGTGAGCTTGCCAGAGGTGGACAACTTCCTCTTTTGCTCTATCTCTCTCTCAAATGTGAGCAGTTTCCCATGAAGTTAGGTGAGAGATAGAGTATCCAGGTCTGCACTGGAGCGTAGGACAATAGTATAAGTGTCCCATCTCTCAGGCAGTGATCTGAGGAATCTGTTGTTCATCTGGCTGTTAGAGTACTCTTGTTTGACCATCTTCAACTCAGAGATCAAACAAGAAAACCGCTCAAACTGCTGAGTCAGAGTCTCACCCTTCCTATGAGAGAATGTCTCATATTGTTGGGCGAGGATTTCCCTAGTATTTGCTAAGACCGAATCGGTTCCTCCGAATTGTTCCTTCAGAGCAACCCATAGGTCATGAGCAGTTTCATGATGCAAAAGCCTTGAATAAATCTCATTTGGAATAGCCATAGCTAAAATTCCATGGGCTCTAGCATCAATCTCGAACAGCTTAAGATCTTCGTCCGAATATTGTTCAGGTTTCTTCGGAACCTGTTCATTTGATTCAGGGACGCTCACCATAGGCTTGTATGGTCCATGCACCACTGACTTCCAACAACCAGCACTGTTGACAGACAAGTGGTGAAGCATACGACGTTGCCATATGTTATACTCATTCCTCACAAGCATCGGAGGCTTGGTTGAGGAACCAGTATTGTGAGGGTCGTTCGTTGGTGTTGTCATCTCAGTTTTTAGTCAAAATCAAGTTTAAACAAAACAAATGTAGCTCAAAACCACGAGAGAACCTCAAGTTTTCGGCCAGAAACAGCAGAATCTCACTCTCTATAGCTAATTCTTGCAAATTGCTAATTCGATCAAACGTAGAGATCAAAAGAGCAGCTTCAGTTGATCAATAGTGAAATCGATCAATGATTAACCTGCTCTGATACCATTTGACAGGATCTCAGCCTCTAGTTTAATCAATCAGATTGTATTCGCAGCGGATTTAGCACAGTAATTAGCAATTACATCAAGAACACAAAAGATTTTGCATGTAAAAGTACAAACATAGAGAGAGAGAAAAGTTCTGCAAAAAATGTTTTCTATAACTCCACACGTTTCGGCGTCGAATACAATATGGCACGTCGTCCTTTTATAGAAGAAAAGGACGAATGCTGATGTCAGTGACATCAACCGATTATTAACAAACTACTGATAGAACATTAAACTACTGAAGATGTCAACAGCTGACATCTTCTTACAAAATCTTTCTACCTATTACAAGTACTGAAAAAGGAAACTACTGAAAATCTACAATGACTGAAGAACAACCTCTTCAGTCGTTTACAACTACTGAACTATAACAGCTGAAGAACAAACTCTTCAGCTGTTGTACAAACTACTGAAAGGAAAAACATAATACTACTGAAAAGAAAAACCATCACAACAACTGAAGAAGACTTCTTCAGCTGTTGTAACAAACTCTGAAGCTTCAGCACTTGTTCATCAGACTTGGGCTTCAGATGATTTATCAGCTGAGGACTTCAGTAGATGTCATCAGCTGATGTCTTCAGTCTTTGTCTTCAGACTTTGTGCATCAGTAGTTGATCTTCATTTCTTCAGTTCTTTAGCTTTTGATCTTCAGCACTTGTCTTCAGTACTTGAAGTCTTCAGTACTTGTATGTTTCAGTACTTCAGCACTTTGGGATCTTCAGCTGTTGTATTTCAGTTCTTTGATCTTCAGCTGTTGATTCTTCAGACTTTGTCAAACTGCTGATGAAGGTCTTCAGCAGTTGTTGTGATGTCATGTGGGACTTAGAGGTTTTCCTGATCTTGGCTCATTGGTTCTTTTGGTCCAACATGACAGTTAAAGTTGAAGCACAATGAGATAAGGCAAGTTCCTTAAACAATAAAGCATTTTTCTCAGACTAATTGAGAGTATGATTGGTCTAACCAAATGGAGATCTTGGATATGAAGCTATCTACAGCTTTGTTGGCAGAGATAAAAGATGGTGAAGAAGTGGTTGAAGAAAATTTGTTTGCTGAGTTTGTATCTAGAGATTTACTTGATGGTGTGTTTGCTGATAAAGGGTTAATCGAGTATGATGAAAAAAGTGCTTACTGAATCTACTATTGAGATTACTCCATGTTAGTTCTAGAACTTTTATATAGGTTTAGTTCTTTAATCAATCATTGTAATAACTCCTGTATATTTTTTCATCATTTTGTATGCAATATACATTTATAGGTTAACTCATTTATTATATGTTGCTTTATATGTGTGTTTGCAGGAAAACATTAAACCTAGTCAATTTCTTGAAAATTGACTAAGTGTTAAAAAAAACAACTATAGATGAATAAATTGTTCCTCCGTAGATCTTCAAACAAGTATTGCCTCCATGGAACTTCTACAAAAGCTTTACAACAGCTGAAGAACAACCAAGTTACTGTAGCTGCTGCGGAAGACCAACTTGCTACGGATGAACCAGTGAAACAACTGCAGAAGACCACTCCACTGCAGAAGATAAAGCTCCTGCGGAAGACAAATCCCCCTTGGAAGACCAATATATACTTGACTGTACTTGAACCTATGAGTCACATCAAGTCAACAAGTCATACTAAAGTGATGTCATAAGTCAGAGAACTTCTGCGAACGACTTCACTTTGGTCAGAGAACGTCACATTACTATTACCCTAATAGTAAAATCTAAGCCTATAAATACGAGACTTAGGTAGACACTTTGAGGCACTGATTGCAATCGACTGCTACGAATCATTACCTACCATCAAACCCTAGCAGCCGTAAAAAGCTTTCAGCCTCACAACAATACACACATCAATAGAGAATTAGAACCCTAGCAATAGCAATAGCAATAACATTTATTGTTTGTTTATTGTAAACATTATTCAAATATTAATGGAAAACTTTTGAAATATTTGTGTTTGTTCTTCATCTTATATTCATCTGCTTTTTATTAGTTTGATTTGTTCTTCATTGCTTGATTTTGTCATCAACTTAACATCATCAATTAATCAAACAACAATCAGTGATAATTCCATGATCACTGTTTGTCATCATCTAAACTGATAATTCCCTGACCATTCTTGGATACACGCAACACAAGAAATGAAAACCAAAAAAGATAAAGAAGGAAGCAAAGAAGAGACTATTGAGGCTAATCCAGCTACTAATGAAGTGAAAGTTATTACTGTTGAGGAGACTCCAACACCTGCTCATACTGATGTTATTAATGCTATCGAGATCACTCCAGCAACTATAGCAAAGAAAGGAGAAGTTCTAAAGGCGTCTTTGGTGAAAGAGATGTCAGGAGAATCTACAAAGATTGAAGAAACAAATGAGGTATACATCAATCTTTGTACTAGTACATGTGTTGAAAAGAGTCAAAGATATAGAGTTCACAACGAGCACATGATTTTAGAAGCTAAAATTTTCAAAATAAAGCTCGTAAATATAAAAAGGATGAAAAGATTTTTAAGGAAAAGAAAGAAGGCTTAAACAAATCAATTTATCAATCAAAATTGAATCTTCATGATAAAGATTTTAAAATCAATGATTTGACTACGTGTAATAATAATCTAACTTAAGAAATTAACAAAATTAACAGAGAACTCTTGTCTGCGAAACTAGCGGTTGAAAAGTTTGAGTAATCTTGAAACATATTTGAAGGTATAATCAAGTCTCAAATGACTTAGAAAATTAATGATGGTAAAAGTAGAGTTGGGTATTCCAATATCGCATCACCAATTAATCGTAATTATACATGTTTTTCTTTATTCATTACAACAACAGATGAAGAACTGAGCTATGGATTGGGTTTTTAACCCACTTCTGACTTAAAACCTTCAGTCAACATTTCATTGACTGTAAATTAAATTTAATAATATCATTTTTTTTGCAGAAAGTGTGAAGATAAATAGTTTGGTTGAAGAGTAGGAAAGTGATGATGAAATAGTATTTCCAAATAATGCTAATAAAAATTGTACTCAAAAAGCATCTAGTAAATCATCACTTGTTATTAATGAAAAGTTTGATATTTTTATTTTTGCAAATGCTTGTTCAAAAGTGTCAAAC
The DNA here is from genome assembly GCA_024085815.1 of Flaveria linearis. Taxonomy (NCBI): domain Eukaryota; kingdom Viridiplantae; phylum Streptophyta; class Magnoliopsida; order Asterales; family Asteraceae; genus Flaveria; species Flaveria linearis. The sequence continues at coordinate 53,729,668 of CM044006.1, forward strand.
AAAGAACATAAACTAAAATCTAAGATCATTTATATAGACAATGAAAGAAAACATATTACAACATCAGTATCTAACTTGAAAATTGATTTCAAGAATAGATTTGTTTCAAAAGGCAACGTAGATCATTTATATTATATTTTTAAAGAAACTAATGCTTGTTTCTTTAAAAATAAAACTCCTATTACTGCTCATCCTTTGAAATAAGATGTGTGTACATCATGTATCAAGGAAATCGGTCCTATTCCAGTGCCTATGATTCAAAAGGTTAAAGCTATTGTGCATACCTCATCGACTTCAAGAATGAATCAATCTATAAAGAAAGTTACCTTAATTCTTTCGGATTCTGCTAGGAATATTCTTGATGAAAGAAAGAAATGAGAGACTGTTAAAGAATCACAAGGCAAAAGAAATACTATAGCAATATTTTATGATAACTTTGGCAATTATCAAAAACAGCTTGAGGGAATACACGAGTGCAAAATTCGTATCATAAACTATGTTGCTATGTTTGTGGAAAGCCAAATCATATGGCTAGCAATTGCATTTATCAACATCAATTAACAATCAAACAAAGATTTCATAACTCTATTTCACATAATAGAAAACAATTCTCTTTGAAAGCCATATTTAATAAGAATACAAATTAGTCAAACATTTATACTAATAAACAAAATGTTCAGACAAAGTCTGATTTTGAACAAAGGAAATTCAATTAAGAAATCTTCACATGTTGATGAAAGCAATTTCATTCCAGTTCAAAACACATTGAAGGAAATTATCAAAACGTTGATTAAACTAATTCGATAATGGAAGGTCAAAGGATAATAATTAGAGCATGATATTGTTGAAGATTATGTTTTCAATGAAAAAAAGACATAATCTTGAACTCTGTGTCATATTTGGATGACAAAAATGTACTCAAGTCAACAATGGATTTGGTTCCTAAAATTGATTAAATTTATTCATACGTGCAGGAACAACCTAGGCAAGTCCTCAACAGTGTTTGGCATGTTGATAGCGGTTATTCTAGGCATATGACGGGTAACATATCACTATTAAACAATGTGTAACCTACAATAGATGATATGTTATTTTTGTCGGTGATAGAAGAGGTAAAATTACAAAGAAAGGTACAATGTCTAATGGTGTGTTAAGTTTTGAAGATGTTAGTTTTGTTAAGGAATTATAACACAATTTGCTAAGTGTTTCTCAAATTTGTGACAAACACTATTCATCACACTTCACTAATAAAGTGTGTCTTATTCTAATACATGGCTTTGTAATCCCTAATGAGTGGATCTTATTAAGAACTCCGAGAGACAAAGAATGTCTTATTCTAAAACAAACTGAGAGTTACAGTCTAGTCAGACTCAAGCCAGTTACTTTCAGATTTAGTAATTTTCATGGGTATTTCACACACACACACACACACACACACACACACACACACACACACACACACACACACATATATATATATATATATATATATATAAGGGATAAAGATGAAAATCATGTCAAAAGTAAAAACAAAAAAAATTTGACAAAAGAGCAAAAAGATGCCAAAAGGCCATATAGGAATAAAAAAATGCCAATATGCACAATAATAAAGAATATGTCAAAGACATACATACTATATGATAAATATTTTCTTCTTGAGAATATGTTTTGACATAAGAGGTAAAATCAAAAGATGGGGCATGTAATTCTGAATTGGCATACAAGTTCTAAACATCTTGCGAGGGTGAAACATAAGTCCCACTACCTGTTAATAAGTTCTATAACTTGTTAATATTGTATGATAAGAAATGTTTCTCAAACTAGTCATGCTCTATATAGATATTATAAGAAAGATAATAATCTTGAGAATACTAATAAGAGGTAAAAGGTTTAAGTCTAGTTGGGGTAACTTGAAATCTCAAGTGTCACGAAGCTAGATAGGGGTTCTATAGGATTTTAATTGTGGGATTTATTTATTTCATACAAATAACTAAAACATGATAATAATCACAACTTGTGTCTAAGTAAAAATTGAAATTTGAGTTTAATATGGATACATCATATTAACAATTAGTTTAACTAGTTTTACTCTAAATACAGATGGATGATATTAATATTCGATTTCAATAGAAAAATGATCCTATATTTGAAAAATTACAAAAATATTTGAAGTTATAAGTTAACATTTTTATATCTGTTTTACTTTGTTTCAATTTGTTTTGTTTTGTTTTGGTTTGGTTTACCTAATATTTTCTTAAAATTAAAATTGATGGGCTCAGGTTAATGATTAACAATTGGTTAAACATGATGTTAAACATAATAAATCAAAAGGTCAAACAAAATGAAAAAAATTGAAAAAGTTTGAAAAATTTTCAAAAGAGTTTGAACTTCTCGCTCAGGTGCGAAAGGTAATTGTGTGCGAGTTCTAACTTCTCGCTCGAGAAGTCGGAAAGTTACAAAAGGCATAGTTGTGCAATTAGTTGACTTATCTCACCAAAACGACTGATTTTTGACTCTCAATATTCATCCAAGTTTTGAGTAAATTTCCTTGATATACATGATCATTGTGGTCTTTGATTGATATATCAATTTTTGAAAAGGTATATTGAAGAATATTGTTTAGTTTTAAGTGATCGTGAAAAGTAACCGAATCCTAAAGGACAAGTACACTTAAAAATGAACAAAATTAATCATATTAAACCTTAATACAAACCTAATCGACACTAAATAAACAAATTTTAATAGTTAAAACACCACGAAATGGCTTGAATTGAAATCTAAACATTTGAATTTGTCGTGTGCGTAATATTGAAATGAATATGAATAGACGTGAGAAGTTTCAAATTCACACAAACTAATCACATGAGATTGTTTGACTTGTCGCATGAAAGGTTGAGTTTTAGTCAAATTTTAGTTCATGTAATTTCTCACAAGACGCACGAGAAGCTAAATTTAAACTTAAATTACTCGCATTTGAATAGTTTGTTTTTGTGTGAAAAGTTTAAATTTTTGAAATTTTTAAAAACTTTTCTAAGTCTGAAAATTGTAATACTGTTACTAATAAACGTTTGTTTAATCTAATTTTCAGATGGCGTGGCCAATGGTTTTCAATAAAAACCATAACATTGTGTCATTTCTTGGAGATATACCAGACGATAAGGCATTATTCAGATCGCTCTTGACCGGTTAAAGACTTCACTAATCTTTCAAGCTATTACAACAAACCCTACTATTTACACTAGTGTTATTGATCAGTTCTTATGTCGGCTGCCAATGAGAGAGACTCCCAGGAAAAATTGTGTATTACCGCTATGGTTAAAGAGAAGAGGGTTCTTATTACTATCGAGGTGATCTATAGTATTACTATTGGAAGATCAACCTAATGCTCTCGTGAAGGTAGATGATAATGTTGCATGAGATTGCTTGACAAGGATGGGGTATGACCACAAATATCATTTATTAGAGAAGAAGCATTTACCTCCGTTCTGGAAGTATCTGTTCCATGTGGTTGTTCACTATTTTAGCAACCTGAAGCGGGGTTGGATAGCCTAAGTGCTATATATGGATCACTTTTTATATCACTTGTTGATGACTTACCTTATAGCATATCCAAGGCTATATTCGTGGAGATGTAACAGAATGTCATTGTTGCTGCTAGGAAGAAGTTTATTATGTATCCCCGGTTCATCCAGATGATCATGAACGTTGCTCATCCTGATTTAGTTGTGTCTGATTCTACCACCTACGCTATCATGGTGATGAATAAATACATATTTACATATCTGATGGGATCATGCGGGAATGTGTTGAAGGGTGATCATTTTGCCAAACTGGCTGTTTCGTTGATGGTTATCAAGTGAATGATCAGAACCCACACCAAAGATGATGATACTGAGCCATAACAGACTAATCAAGCTGGTCCTTCGTCTATAACTGATGATGCTCAGGAGGTTCTCAAACTACTGGGATGTCA
>CM044006.1:53741140-53886140 GCA_024085815.1 Flaveria linearis
CCTGTTCAGAAAAATCACAAACACACAAATCTACTCCATCCACCTCATACTCATGCGGATTGCATCCTTCGACTATATCTGCCATAAAACACTCATCAACACCAAAAGCATTATAATTGTTAGTAAAACATTCGAACGCATTTTTCGGTTTCCAAAAGTCATGTCGACTGTACCAAATCTACAATTAATCATAGCATGCACGGTATTCAAAAATGGACGACCCAAGATAACATTTTGTTGTTGTTTTGAATCCGCGGATGAGTAGTTCAATACCAAGAAGTCAACCGGGTAGTAAAATTCATCAAATTTCACAATTACATTTTGAACCATCCGCCGTGGTAGCTTATGAGACAAATCGGCCAAAACAATTGTTGTCTCCACCCTTGCCAATGGACCAAAGTCATATTGGTCATATAAGCTCCTTGGTAAAATGCTCACCCCGGCTCCAAGATCTAGAAATGCCTTTTCCATTTGAAAATTACCTGGATCTTGGAGCTTAGGAGGAAGCTCCCCATTCAAAACCGCACTTACTTGCTCGGTTACATTCACCCGCTTAGACATTTTCTTCTTTTGTTGCCTTTTTTGTGTGCACAATTCTTTTAAAAATTTAGCATAAATGGGTACTTATTTTATTGCATCAAGTAATGGAAGATTAATTTTTACTTGTTTAAACATGTCCCACATCTCTTCTTTTTGGGGGCCTCTTGAGGTAATAAAATTTTTCTTACCCGGGTCAGGTAGAGCCGATGGAAATGGGACTTACCTCGGCTCACTTTCATCTTTTCATTTATCATTTTTATCCAATTACGGTTTTTTAACATTTGACTCTTTTGGTAAAACCGATGAAACTTCATCTCATCACTCTCATTACCTGTGACATCCTCAACCACCCCCTCAACAAAACCCGGTGATAAATTAGCTTTGAACTCTTTACCACTTCTTAACACACTAACTTGATTAAGATTAACATTGTTACCTCGTGATGAGCCATGGGACGGATTTACCTTGGTGTCGCTAGGAAGTTGACCTTTGCTTTTCTTCAATTCCGCCACATCGGTTGCCAGTTGACCCATTTGAGTTGTTAATGTTTGAATGCTCTTGTCACGAACCTCATCCTTTTGTATCCAGTTTCATCAAGTTGATTCCTCTTTTGCATTGTTAGGTTTTGTAGAAAGTTTATCAAAGCTAGTTTAACCATTTAAACTATGAAAACACAAAGGATTTAGGTGTTTAAAATGTGGTTAGCAATCTGAACATATGAACCATTTTAAACCAAAACAAAACCCCAATAACAAGGATCATATATATATATATATATATATATATATATATATATATATGAAATGATGTGCTATCAAAAATGAAAATACAACCATAGGGTGTTCTTGAACTACCTTTCAAGAACAAGATGTTATAGTAAGGATGAGATGAAGATGATGATGTCCTTGTATGTGCACCCCTCAAGGAAGAAAGCCTCGAGCTTGTATACCCACAAGCTCCTCCAAACACTTACTTGTTAGGTAGTGGAACACCAAGACCCAAGTCCCTTCTTGCAAACTCGAATTTTCAGCCAAGAAAGTCTTCAAAATCTTGCCAAGAACCCAAAATTTCAGCCAAGGAAGAAAGGGAGAAGAGAGCCTTTTTGTGAGAGAGAAAGTGCGTTCCAAAAAGAAGAGTGCAAGTATGAACAAGTCTTGTGTTTTACCAAGAAAAAAGGGGGGAGTCCCCATGCCCAAGGGGTAGCCGAAATCCCCATTCAAAATCGGTTTCCCACCCATTTTTGTTATTTTATAAAATGGCACTCATCCACCTTTTAGTTTATAAAAATTAAAACCTAGTTTAATTTTATAACATAACACACTTTTATTTGTCATTATTTAACCAATTTTGTGACATCCGTCACTAAAGGTCCGTCATTTAACGTGATTTACTTAACCTTGTTAACGGTCATTCCTATTTTGGCGAACCAATTACGTGAATGCTATATTTGCTTTACTTAATTGCCTTATATGTTTAGTATCGTTGCTTGACTTGTCATTAGCTTAAGACATTCTCCAAGATTTGCCCCGTTAACATTAAACACGTCATTTTATAATAAAATAATTTTCACAAAAAAAATCATTTTTAAATTATAAATAACATTAATAACATTTTATCGTCAATAAAACAACACAAAAATTATAACGTTTTTAACCGAAACAAAACTTAGGAACTCGGGGCAAAGTGCGGGGACTAAACTTGAAACTTTGAGGAACTAGGCTGGGTATAAATACCCACCTTCCAGCCATTTTTCATTCTTTTCACCCTCTCACCACTTCATCTTTCTCTCTACACTCTCTCTCTAGAAACCAACATCAAAACCGACCCGTTTCTCGCATTTTCATCTTCAAATCTCGAGTACCATCGTGAATACTAGTTCCTAGCAGGTAGATAACCTCACTATCTCGTTTTAACCCGATTTTTCAGCTACATTTCGAAGGTTTTCGGGTGCTCGGGTTCATCCGAGCACAAGAGGTCGTGTGGACTTACATGTCTTGTTTCTGAGTGTGTTTCTTGCTTAGATAGGTTAGAATACGAGTTCTGGAAGTTTTGGTTGGGTAACACTCGTGATCGGGCAGCCGAAGGCCGACCTGAAACTCACTGCCGTCGCGACTCCCGATGGCGCGAATGGGGTTCTCGCGCGCGAAAGGGACGTGCGACTGCATGTGTGTGTGCGACTTGAGACTTGAGCGAATAGGTAAGTCGCGCGGTTGTGTCGCGCGACTGTCGGTGGGTGCGAAACAGAGGTTGTCACGCGAAATAGAGGTTGTCACGCGATTAGGAATGTCACGCGATTGGAGATGTCACGTGACAGGGGTTGTCGCGTGACTGGGCTGTGCGAATGTGAAATGTGTGCGAAAGTGTGTGTGTGCGATTGTGCGAGAGTCGCACGGTCAGATGTCTGTCGCGCGAAAAGGAGACCACTCGCGCGAATGAAGCTGATTCGCGCGGAGGGACTTCGAGTCGCGAAGTTGGCTGATGGGTCGTGCGACTGGTATTGCGTGGTACGACTGAAGGCTTAGTCACACGAATGAAGATTCAATTGTACGAAAGTAGCTAATTCGTACGACTGAAAGTTCACTCGTGTGAATGGAGTGTCAGTCGTGCGTCCGGTCCCACTGTATGACTTAATGGTGTGTGCGTGTGTGGATCCCCTCTTCGGAGATCTCACGACGATAATAAAATATAATTAAGTGTCATAGCTTGACCACAAAGATTAAAATCAACGCCATTAACAGGCACGTACTATTTAAAACAATCTAGTTTAAGATGTGTGTGACTGCTTGTGTGTACTACTCACGACCGAACCGAAACGACCCGACTCAATTAAACAATATTATTAACAATAGTCCACAAGATTAATTCTTAACATAACTGTCAATAGGTGATTGACTGTTCATACATACATACAAGTTTGGGAAGTTCCTTCAGACATACTTACCACTTAACAAGTGAGTTTCGTGCCCCTTTTTACGCTTATACAATTGTTTCCATCTTTTACAAACATGGGGGAAGAGTATGCTCACACATTTTCAATGTGTACACTATACATACAATTTTTATTCTTGGAATCAACGTGATACTGTCTTGTGAGTACTTATCTGATACATACATGATGTTACTGTGTGGACTGTCTTACAACCATTAATTCCGGTGTTGGAACCAACAGATAGGTATTGGTAGTACTACTGGGTTGACAGCCCCACCCTTGACAGATGGTTACTTGTGAGTACCATCACACTGCCAGGAACGGGCCTGGGGTGAATATATTCTGACAAGTTCTTTGTGTACGTCATTAGGTTTGGTTGTATAAAACTCATGGTATGTGATTTTGCTTACTTATAACTGTATGCACGGTATTCCACTACAAACAATATACAGCATCAATTACAAGTTTACAATTTAAACCTGCGAAGCTCACCAACATTATTGTTGACCATTTTGAGCATATTTTTCAGGTAACAATGAGAACTGAAGATCTAGGAGTGCTGCCTTGTAGAGGAGACCCTAGGATGCATTTGTGTTTATACTTTTGTAAAGCTTGAACATGAATATGATCTTTTGTACACTTGTTCCCATGTTGTGGGAATATTACATTACAAGCTGTAATCAATGTTATTGTGATCATTTGTGTTGTGCTTATGACTATGCTGTCGTGAACATTGATTATACACGACACAAGTCTCCATTTGTGTTCTGGTGTCATCATGACACGCTTGTCATCATATTTTATTTTTATTGCTACTCTATCATATACCATGTGTTATGACGATTCCCGTCTAGTTCGCATTCCCCGTGTTTCCGCTTTAGCGGGGGTGTGACAGACTGGTATCAGAGCCATTGGTTATAGAGAATTAGGCAATTACACTTGACCTAGACTATAACCTAGGAACCTTCATGTAGATTTGCATGCTTAAGCTTGTGTGCATTTATATATCTCGTGTATGTGTTCCTCCTACATGATTGATTATCCTTCTGTTATGTGATCCTTCACCTTGTGCTTGAGCCTTGTGCTCGTCACTGATGAGGTGCTTCCTATTGGATCTTCCGTTCCCTCTGTGCGCCAAGTTATCATAACCAAATTCGGGAATCGAGACCCGAACAGATCGTCACAGATCTTACATTGCGCTTGACCTCAGATACTGAGACCGACCCGAGGAGGCTATGTCTGAGTCCTTTTAAGGACGCGAGATAGACAACCTCCGCAAGACTATACGTGACTACATGTTTGGTTCTCAGTCGATTTGATGGATTGTTATGGATATGATGTGAAGGAAGGTCGGATGTCATGTAACCGGATTAGGCATCATTCTCGGTACATCGTGGGCGTGGTGGGAACGCTGCGGGGAACCCTATATATAAGCATCACCGGTATACCGAGAATATGCTTGAAATGGACTACATGGTGGTCTTGACTGACCGGAGCATCAGACGTTGGAACTTGATAAGTGGGTTACTTGTGTATCATAAGGTGACTAAAGCTTATATGTTACCTCTTTTATGGATAGAACATGCCGCCTCGAAGATCTAACCGCAGAAGTAGTAGCGGAAGTGAAGCCCCGAGGGGCAGAGGCAGAGGCAGAGGCAGATCTTCAGGAGCAAATGAGGGTCCTATTGGCAATACTCAAGGGACTGGAAGTCCTGATATGGCAACCCTGATTGCTCAACAACTGACCGCCTTGATTCCCACTATTGTAGCTCAAGTGAGCGATGCTTTGCAACAGCAAAACCACTCCCACGGGGATGGTGGTAATGAGAACGAGGGTAATGGGAACCCGACTGGGAATGAAAGTAACCAAGAGACCGGAAATGGTGGTACAGCCGGTAACGAAACTGGGGTTGCTAATACCAAACGGGGCTGTTCTTACAAGGAGTTTGTGGCCTGTAAGCCCCGGGATTTTGATGGCAAAGGTGGGGCGATAGCCCTGATCAGATGGCTCGAGAAAATGGAGGCTGTGATCGACATCAGCGAATGCCTCGACAGCCAACGCATCAAGTATGTTACGTGCTCACTGCAGGGCCGAGCACTAACCTGGTGGAACACCCAGGTTCAAGCGAGAGGAAGGGAATCTGCGATGCAGATGACCTGGGATGAATTTAAGGCTTTGATTACCGAGGAGTACTGCCCTCACAACGAGATGCAAAAACTTGAGCATGAGTTCTGGAATCATGCCATGGTGGGGGCGGGGCATGCAGCTTACACTGATCGATTCCACGAGTTGGCTAGACTAGTCCCACACCTGGTCACTCCGGAATCTAAGAGGATTGAGAGGTACATTTGGGGACTCGCGCCTCAAATACGGGTAATGGTAACTGCAGCTGCTCCTCCTACGATTCAGAGCGCAATTCTGAAGGCTGGCGCTCTGACCGATGAGATGGTACGAACAGGGGTATTGGGCAAGGGAGCAGAGAAGCGAAAGGATGCTGGGGAAACAAGCCGGTCGAGTGCCGGTAAATCTGATAAAAGGGCCAAGGTCACCAGAAACTTTGCGGCCGTGACTCAAGGGAAGAGGGAATATGTTGGGCCATATCCCAAATGTGACAGATCCAGCTATCATCATCCCCCAGAGACGCAGTGCCGGGTGTGCGCAAACTGTAGGCGCCCGGGGCACCTAGCAAGAGATTGTAGAGTGGCACCGAATTTGGTTGCACCCGTCAACGCGGTTAACCCCGCCGGGAATGCCAGAGTCTGTTACGAATGTGGAAATCCGGGTCACTTCAGAAACATGTGCCCCCGACTGAACAGGGCACCGGGCCAACAGGGGGATAATCAACAGCAAGTGATGGCCATAGCGGGCGCTCAAGGTCATGGAAACCAAGGAAATACTGCACGGGGACGCGCCTTCGTCATTAGAGCTAATGATGCCCGTCAGGACCCGAACGTTGTTACGGGTACGTATCTGCTCAATCACGATTTTGCATCCATACTATTTGATACTGGGGCAGACAATAGCTTTATATCCTCTGAGTTCGTGCATATGCTTGATTTAAGTGCAAGTAGGCTAGAAACTAGTTAGTCTATAGAAATGGCCAATGGTAGGGTTGAACAAGCAGACGAGATTATTAAGAATTGCACCTTAATGTTAGAAGACCAGGCCTTTAGCATAGACTTGATACCATTCGAGTTAGGCAGCTTCGATGTGATAGTGGGTATGGATTGGTTGTCAAATCATGGAGCCGAGATTGTTTGCTGGGAGAAAGTAGTACGAATCCCCATGCCAAACGGGGAGGTACTCAAGATTCAAGGAGAACGACCGGGAAGAACACTAAAGCTCATTTCTTGCATGAAAGCCCGCCGAAGTTTACGGAAGCAGTGTTACACTTTTCTGGCTCACATCGTAGAAAAGAAAGAAGAAGAGACAAAATTGGCAGACATTCCCATTGTACGGGACTATCCGGAGGTGTTCCCTGATGATCTGTTTGGATTGCCTCCTCCCGACAGGTGGAATTCCATATAGAGCTGGTTCCCGGAGCTACACCGGTAGCAAAGACACCTTATCGGTTAGCACCCTCAGAGATGCAAGAGTTATCCAGCCAACTACAGGAGCTACTGGAGAAGGGTTTCATCCGACCGAGTCAATCACCGTGGGGAGCACCGGTGTTATTTGTCAAGAAGAAGGATGGGTCGTTCCGTATGTGTATCGAGTACAGGGAGCTGAACAAATTGACCGTGAAGAATCAGTATCCTCTCCCCAGAATCGACGACCTGTTCGATCAGTTGCAAAGAGCCTCGTATTTCTCTAAGATCGACCTTCGATCTAGTTATCATCAACTAAGAGTATTCGAGGACGATATTCCAAAAACAGCGTTTAGAACTCGTTACGGGCACTATGAGTTCTTGGTCATGCCATTCGGATTGACCAACGCTCTAGCTGTCTTTATGAACTTAATGAATTGGGTGTGTAAGCCTTATCTTGATAAGTTCGTGATCGTGTTCATAGATGATATACTTATCTACTCCCGTTCAAAGGAGGATCACGAAAAACACCTCCAAACGATTCTAGAACTGTTGAAGGAAGAGAAACTTTTCGCCAAGTTCTCGAAGTGTGAATTCTGGCTTCGAGAAGTGAAGTTCTTGGGTCATGTGGTTAACGAAAATGGAATTCATGTGGACCCCGGTAAGATTGAAGCTGTGAAGAAGTGGGATACTCCCCAAACACCCTCAGAAATACGGCAATTCTTGGGATTGGCCGGATACTATCGTCGCTTCATTGCCAATTTCTCCAAGATTGCCCAACCACTGACTTTGTTGACTCAGAAAGACAAGAAGTTCGACTGGGGGAAAGCACAAGAACAGGCGTTCCAAACGTTGAAGGAGAAGTTGTGCAATGCACCGATATTGTCTCTCCCAGACGGAACTGATGACTTTGTGGTGTACTGTGATGCTTCACATCAAGGTTTGGGCTGTGTGCTAATGCAGAAAGATAAAGTGATTGCCTACGCTTCGCGACAACTCAAGGTGCATGAAAAGAACTACACAACTCACGACTTGGAGTTGGGTGCCGTAGTGTTTGCACTCAAGATATGGAGGCATTATCTATATGCAACCAAACGCATCATCTACACAGACCATAAGAGCCTTCAACACATCATGAACCAGAAAGAACTTAACATGCGGCAGCGACGCTGGGTAGAGCTGCTTAGCGACTACGATTGTGAAATCTGGTATCATCCGGGGAAAGCTAACGTGGTGGCTGATGCATTAAGCCGCAAAGAACGTGTGAAACCATTACGTGCACGAGCACTAGGTTTGACTATTCAAACTAATTTAAAGGCTCAGATTCAATTAGCACAAAACGAGGCATTGAAAGAAGAGAACCTTGCGGGGGAAGAGTTCCGAGGGTTGGATAAACAAATGACTCGCAAGGATGACGGCGTTCATTACTTCATAGATCGTATATGGGTCCCCAAATGGGGAGGTGTACGTACACTAGTCTTGGATGAAGCACACAAGACTCGATACTCTGTTCATCCTGGTGCAGATAAGATGTACCACGATCTGAAAGAACTATACTGGTGGCCAGGTATGAAGAAAGATGTTGCTGTATACGTGAGCAAATGCTTGACTTGTTCAAAGGTCAAGGCTGAACACCAGAAACCATCAGGACTACTGCAACAACCTGAAATTCCCGAGTGGAAGTGGGAGAACATCACTATGGACTTCATCACCAAACTCCCGAGGACACCACGCGGACACGACACGATATGGGTCGTGGTGGATCGAATGACAAAATCCGCTCACTTCTTGCCTATCCGAGAAGACTACAAGATGGATAAGCTGGCAAGGTTGTACCTCAAGGAGGTCGTGACACGGCACGGGGTGCCGGTGTCAATCATATCCGACCGAGACAGTCGATTTACTTCACGCTTTTGGCAGACGTTACAGAAAGCGATGGGCACTCGGTTAGACATGAGTACAACCTATCACCCCCAGACCGACGGCCAAAGCGAACGAACGATACAGACGCTGGAGGATATGCTGAGGGCATGTGCCATTGATTTTGGTGGCAGTTGGGATACTCATCTACCATTGATTGAGTTCTCCTACAACAACAGCTATCACACAAGCATTGGATGCGCACCATTCGAAGCGTTGTATGGACGGAAATGCAGATCACCAGTTTGTTGGGCTGAAGTTGGTGAAAGCCAGCTTACGGGCCTAGAGATCATTCAAGAAACCACCGATAAGATCTTCCAAATCAAAGACCGACTTAAAGCAGCTAGAGATCGCCAAAAGAGCTATGCCGACAACCGTCGGAAGCCTCTAGAATTCAATGTTGGAGATCATGTCTTACTTAAGGTCTCTCCTTGGAAAGGGATCGTACGATTTGGTAAGAAAGGGAAGTTAGCCCCTCGATACGTAGGACCATTCGAGATTACAGAAAGAATCGGTCCGGTGGCTTACCGATTGAGGTTGCCACAAGAACTCAGCGGTGTGCATGATACTTTTCACGTGTCGAACCTCAAAAAGTGTTTGGCAGACGAGTCCTTACACGTACCAATTGAGGAAATCAAGATCGACGAAAAGCTTCATTTTATTGAGGAAGCTATTGAGGTCATGGACCGAAAGGTCAAAAGATTAAGGCGCAGCAAGATACCTATCGTCCGTGTGAGATGGAATTCCAAACGAGGGCCAGAGTTTACATGGGAACGTGAAGATCAGATGAGACTCAAATATCCACATTTATTCGTGGATGACGTTCTATGGCCTAGCACCAGTTGAATTTCGGGACGAAATTCCCTCAACTGGGGGATACTGTGACATCCGTCACTAAAGGTCCGTCATTTAACGTGATTTACTTAACCTTGTTAACGGTCATTCCTTATTTTGGCGAACCAATTACGTGAATGCCATATTTGCTTTACTTAATTGCCTTATATGTGTAGTATCGTTGCTTGACTTGTCATTATCTTAAGACATTCTCCAAGATTTGCCCCGTTAACATTAAACACGTCATTTTTATAATAAAATAATTTTCACGAAAAAAAATCATTTTTAAATTATAAATAACATTAATAACATTTTATCGTCAATAAAACAACACAAAAATTATAACGTTTTTAACCGAAACAAAACTTAGGAACTCGGGGCAAAGTGCGGGGACTAAACTTGAAACTTTGAGGAACTAGGCTGGGTATAAATACCCACCTTCCAGCCATTTTCATTCTTTTCACCCTCTCACCACTTCATCTTTCTCTCTACACTCTCTCTCTAGAAACCAACATCAAAACCGACCCGTTTCTCGCATTTTCGTCTTCAAATCTCGAGTACCATCGTGAATACTAGTTCCTAGCAGGTAGATAACCTCACTATCTCGTTTTAACCCGATTTTTCAGCTACATTTCGAGGGTTTTCGGGTGCTCGGGTTCATCCGAGCACAAGAGGTCGTGTGGACTTGCATGTCTTGTTTCTGAGTGTGTTTCTTGCTTAGATAGGTTAGAATACGAGTTCTGGAAGTTTTGGTTAGGTAACACTCGTGATCGGGCAGCCGAAGGCCGACCTGAAACTCACTGCCGTCGCGACTCCCGATGGCGCGAATGGGGTTGTCGCACGCGAAAGGGACGTGCGACTGCATGTGTGTGTGCGACTTGAGACTTCAGCGAATAGGTAAGTCGCGCGGTTGTGTCGCGCGACTGTCGGTGGGTGTGAAACAGAGGTTGTCACGTGAAATAGAGGTTGTCACGCGATTAGGAATGTCACGCGATTGGAGATGTCACGCGACAGGGGTTGTCGCGTGACTGGGCTGTGCGAATGTGAAATGTGTGCGAAAGTGTGTGTGTGCGATTGTGCGAGAGTCGCACGGTCAGATGTCTGTCGCGCGAAAAGGAGACCACTCGCGCGAATGAAGCTGATTCGCGCGGAGGGACTTCGAGTCACGCAGTTGGCTGATGGGTCGTGCGACTGGTATTGCGTGGTACGACTGAAGGCTTAGTCACACGAATGAAGATTCAATTGTACGAAAGTAGCTAATTCGTACGACTGAAAGTTCACTTGTGTGAATGGAGTGTCAGTCGTGCGTCCGGTCCCACTGTATGACTTAATGGTGTGTGCGTGTGTGGATCCCCTCTTCGGAGATCTCACGACGATAATAAAATATAATTAAGTGTCATAGCTTGACCACAAAGATTAAAATCAATGCCATTAACAGGCACGTACTATTTAAAACAATCTAGTCTAAGATGTGTGTGACTGCTTGTGTGTACTACTCACGACCGAACCGAAACGACCCGACTCAATTAAACAATATTATTAACAATAGTCCACAAGATTAATTCTTAACATAACTGTCAATAGGTGATTGACTGTTCATACATACATACAAGTTTGGGAAGTTCCATCAGACATACTTACCACTTAACAAGTGAGTTTCGTGGCCCCTTTTTACGCTTATACAATTGTTTCCATCTTTTACAAACATGGGGGAAGAGTATGCTCACACATTTTCAATGCTGTACACTATACATACAATTTTTATTCTTGGAATCAACGTGATACTGTCTTGTGAGTACTTATCTGATACATACATGATGTTACTGTATGGACTGTCTTACAACCATTAATTCCGGTGTTGGAACCAACAGATAGGTATTGGTAGTACTACTGGGTTGACACCCCCACCCTTGACAGATGGTTACTTGTGAGTACCATCACACTGCCAGGAACGGGCCTGGGGTGAATATATTCTGACAAGTTCTTTGTGTACGTCATTAGGTTTGGTTGTATAAAACTCATGGTATGTGATTTTGCTTACTTATAACTGTATGCACGGTATTCCACTACAAACAATATACAGCATCAATTACAAGTTTACAATTTAAACCTGCGAAGCTCACCAACATTATTGTTGACCATTTTGAGCATATTTTTCAGGTAACAATGAGAACTGAAGATCTAGGAGTGCTGCCTTGTAGAGGAGACCCTAGGATGCATTTGTGTTTATACTTTTGTAAAGCTTGAACATGAATATGATCTTTTGTACACTTGTTCCCATGTTGTGGGAATATTACATTACAAGCTGTAATCAATGTTATTGTGATCATTTGTGTTGTGCTTATGACTATGCTGTCGTGAACATTGATTATACACGACACAAGTCTCCATTTGTGTTCGGGTGTCGTCATGACACGCTTGTCATCATATTTTTATTTTTATTGCTACTCTATCATATACCATGTGTTATGACGATTCCCGTCTAGTTCGCATTCCCCGTGTTTCCGCTTTAGCGGGGGTGTGACAAATTTAAATAATGAAACAAATAAATATCTCATGAACAAACTATCCATATAATGTTGTTCTATCACAAAAGCAAAATTTAGAAAACCAATTTTCTAAATAGGTGTCCATATTTATTGTATGATCTTATCAACAAATAAATATTTGTTGGTGTTTGTATAGCTTGTTATTGGGTATGACCCGACTTAGATCATAACATACTAACCACATCAATCTTGTATGTGTCTTGGGCGTATAAGATCCAACAATCTCCCACTTGCACAAGATTCATAGAAGATTGATGCAAGCAGTAAATACCGCCTAACAATGGTTTACTACCCTTAATACGTATGACTAAGTGCCATTCAATAACATCATCCTCTTCAAGTACCATACTTGAAATGTTTTAGGTGAATCAATCATCTATCCTTTTGTCACAGATGTCATGTTAAATCCCAGAGACACAGAGTGATCATTCTCCATTGACTTAACTTTATCAAGCCTTAGACATCTTACTCTCAACGAATAAGAGAGACAAATCCCATCTTGACTACATACGTCTCTCACAATTACCTTATATCATACCTGAACTCAGACTTATGTACTGCCATGTTTCGGAACAGCGAAGAACTAAGTCAAAATATAATATTTGGTAAGTATCAAGACCCAATATGTATCTCAGGTCAGAGGATACCAAATGATGTTCGCCTTTACTCAAAATTACTTATGATCAATCAAGAAGATTCCATGTAGTAATGTTTGAGATGCAAGTCAGTCCAATATTTGCATCCCACAAATATCTATGAACTTTGGCAGCAACCTTTTGCTCTATATTCATCCATATGAATATCCACCAATCCAAGTTCATAATAGTTTTACCCTCATACTTGTTCCCACAAGTATGAACAACTACGAACGTTCTGAGTAAATAATTTACTCATGGATTTTAAACATGCAAAATAGGAATATTAGATGAATCATTATAACCAAGTAATTCATTCAAGTAATAAAGGGTTACAATATCTTTATACAGAAATTAAAGATCATATCCAGTCACTAGAATATTGAAGTCCCATGGCACAAGTATGACTTTCATGCTTTCCCTTTTCAAGAAGCTTCGTGAGTGGATCCGCAATGTTTTGATCCGTGTGAAATTTGTGAATATGTATTTTTCCCTTTTCAACTTCATCCCTTATGTATTTGAATCTTCGTTCAATGTGCATAGTCTTTTGATGTGCACGGGGTTCCTTGATTTGAGCAATCACACCCTCGTTATCACAAAGAATTTCTAGGGGGTCCTGAATGGAAGGGACCACCCCTAGATCGCCAATGAACTTCTTTAACCATGCAGCTTCCTGAGCTGCTAATGAAGTGGCGATATATTCTGATTCTGTAGTTGATAATGCCACCACATCTTGCTTAGAGCTCTTCCAAGAGATCGCTCCTCCATTCAAGATGAAATGTACCCTGATTGTGATCGTGAATCATCTCGATCAGTGTGGAAACTCGCATCCGTGTAATCCTTTACAAAGAGTTCCTCCTTATAAGATCCATAAATTAGGAACATATCTTTGGTCCTCCTTAGGTACTTAACTATGTTCTTAACAACCATCCAATGACTGTTTCTAGGATTTTGTTGGTATCGGCTTGTCATGCTCAAAGCGCATGACACGTCCGGTCTAGTGCATATTATTGCATACATGATGGATCCTATAGCCGACGCATACGGGATTCCCTTTATTTTGTCTTGCTTATCCTTTGAGCTTGGACATTGAGTCTTACTCAATATCGTTCCTCCTTGAATAGTTACGGTACCTTTCTTAGAGTTTTCCATCTTGAACCTTTTCAAGATCTTATCAATGTATGCACTTTGATTCAAACCTATCAACCGCCTTGATCTATCCCTATAGATCTTTATTTCCAAAATATAGGCGGCTTCACCAAGATCCTTAATGGAGAAACAATTTCCAACCCAGGCTTTTACACCTTTCATGGTTGGAATGTCATTTCCAAATAGTAGAATTTCATCGACATACAATACTAGGAAAGTGATGATGCTCCCACGATCTTTCTTATATACACATGCTTCATCAGCGTTTTAGATGAACCCAAATTTGATTATTTCTTCAACAAAACAGTGGTTCCAACTTCTTGATGCTTGCTTCAATCCATAGATTGATTTCTTTAACTTGCATACTTTATTAGGATGCTTTTGATTGACAAAACCTTCAGGCTGAACCATATAGACATCTTCCTCAAGATATCCATTCAGAAAAGCGGTTTTGACATCCATTTGCCAAATCTCATAATCATAATGAGCAGCTATGGCAAATAATATCCTAATAGACTTTAGCATTGCAACAGGTGAGAAGGTCTCATCATAATCGACCCCTTGAGTTTGAGTGAAACCTTTTGCTACAAGTCTAGCTTTATAAGTATCCAAGTTTCTATGCATGTCCATTTTCTTCTTGAAAACCCACTTACTTCCAATAATCTTGGAGTTAAGATGTGGTTCAACCAAGTCCCATACTTGGTTGTCATACATGGATTGCATCGCAACGTTCATGGCTTCAAGCCATTTGTCACAATCCAAATTGGACATTGCATCACGATAGGTGGTTGATTCATCAGAATCTACCACATAGCATCCATCTATGAAAAATCCATATCTTTCAGGTGGATTACTAATTCTACCAGATCTGCGAACGTTTTGTGTATATTGATCAACCACTTGATCATTCTCAACATCCTCATGTTGAGAGCTAGTGTCAACCAAACGTGTATCGGTTTGTGGTTATTGATCCTCCTCAAAATCCACGGTTCTACTGCTAGTTCCTTCTATAAGGAACTTAGCTTCTAAGAACTCAACCTTCTTGGCAACAAACTCCTTTTGTTCCAATAGATCATAGACTAATATCCCATAGAATCTCTAGGATATCCAATGAAGATACACTTAGTGGAACGACTTTCTAGCTTGTTTGAGGTGGGAGTCTTAACATAAGCCTCACAACCCCATACCTTTAAATATGAAAGCGATGGAACCCTTCCATGCCATATTTCAAAAGGTGTCGTTTCCACTTTCTTGGTTGGGGCCATATTCAAAATACGGGCCGCTGAGAGCAAAGCGAAACCCCAAAATGATAGAGGCAGTGAGCTTATAGCCATCATAGATCGAACCATATCCAATAGAGTTTGATTTCTCCGCTCGGACACACCATTATGTTGTGGTGTTCCAGGTGGAGATAGTTGTGAGACAATACCACAACTTCTAAGATGATCTCTAAAAGCATCACTTAGGTATTCACCTCTTCTATCGGTGCGGAGAATTTTTTATTTTCTTGTTGAGTTGATTTTCTACTTCATTTTGGAAGATTTTGAACATTTCAAAAGCTTCATCTTTGTGTCTTAACAAGTACACCTAACCATATCGACTATAGTCATCGGTAAAGGTAATGAAGTATTTTTCATGGTACCTAGTCATTGGCTTAAAAGGACCACATACATCCGAATGTATGATGCCTAATAAATCTTTTGCCCTTTCGGATTTGCCGCTAAAAGGTGCCTTGGTCATTTTACCTTGTAAACAAGATTCACATACATCAAATGAATCATATTCATTTGCTTTTTAAAGACCATTATTTTGAAGTGTTTGTATGCACTTCTTGTTTTTATGACCAAGACGGCAATACCAAAGATAGGTATCACTCAAATCCATTTTGAGTTTCTTAGTGGTGGTTTGGTACAATGAACTATCATATAATGTGTTCACCAACCAATTCATAAATACCATTGATAGGAATAGCTTTAAAATAAAACATGCCATTTAAAGAAACATAAATTTCTTTTTCAATAAATGTCAAAACATAACCATATTGTCTTAATTGGGCAACTGAAATAATGTTCCTAGTCAAACTAGGAGCATACAAAATATTGTTCAAAATTGCTTCCAAACCATTTGGAAGCTTCAAGATGTAGTCCCCTCGGCCTTCAACTTGAACTTTCGCCCCATTCCCCATGTAGAGGCTAATATCCCCTTTCTTGAATTCCTTACTTCTTTTGAACCCCTGCAATAAGTTGCAAATGTGAGTTCCACATCCGGTACCCAATACCCATGTGTTAGAGGATATTAAATTTAGATCAATATGAATCATGTAAGTTGTACCTAAGGTTTGCCCAGTATCCCTCTTAGCTTGGAACTCTTTGAGATGAACTGGACAATATCTTGACCAATGTTCAATCTCCCCACACTTAAAGCGTGGGTCATTCAAAGCAACCTTTTGCTTCTTTTCTATTGGTTTTGGTGGTGGCGCTCTAACCACTCCCTTTCCCTTTCCCCTAATGTGCCCCTTACCCTTGGCAACATTTGCCTTGGGTGTGGGGTGAGGCCTCTTTTTGTTCCCACCTTCATTGATGGTGAGAACGGGTAAATCCCTTTTACCCATGGCCGCCTTGGTAGTTTTGAGCATAGAATGAAGCTTACTTATGTTCTTGTCCCACCCGTTCATGTTATAATTCATGACAAAGTTGTCAAACCTTTTTGACAAAGAGTTGAGGATGAAATCCGTAGCTAACTCTTTCGAGACGGGACAATTTAGCCTTTCGAGGTGGTCGATGTGGCTTTTTATCTTAAGTACATAAGATGAAACAGATTGGGTGTCATCCATACGACATGCATGGAGTGCTCAAACCATTTCGAAGCGCTCTACCCTTGCTTGTTGTTGGAACGTTTCCTTCAACTGGGTTATCCTGTCGTATGCTCCATGATATTCATACTCCTTTTGGAGATCCGGAGTCATACTTGCCAACATGTGGCAAGACACTTGGACCGAGTCCTCAGTGTGTTTCACCCAATTATTATAGGCCTCCTCATCCTCCTCATTAGGTTGATCAGGAATCAGATCGTCTAAAACATATGATTGTTTCTCTTGCTTGAGAACGATTCTCAAGTTTCGAAACCAATCAATAAAGTTGTTATGGTTTAGACGTTCCTTTTGGAGAATGGTCCTTAGTGATAATGAGTGAGCGGACAGGATTTCATTGTTATTATTATTATTGGTGGCCATCTACAAAATTAACAAAGTTCAATTTTAGTATTTATGATATTATCCGTATTTTAATAATTAAAACCCTTTTATGTGTCTAACACAATATTTAAAATTCCAGAATCCAAGCTACATTTAAATAGTAGTTAGGTGACCTTTATCCCATTATTTAAATTAACAAGGTAGTCAACGATTTGACAATGGCAACCCTTTGCAACTTCTAGGGTATGGGATCGACTTTAAAACATCATATGTATAGTCGGCATGTTTATCCCATCAACACCTTTGTAAACCACATTATAGGTGATCCATTTAACATGGTTTGTAAATGAAGTTACCCTACTTGCACACACATGTGAGTTTTCCAACATAAGTGGTTAGGTGACCTTTATCCCACAAATATGGTATCCCCACCTCAAATCACAAGTTCCCTCAAAACGGTTAGGAGACCTTCATCCCATTAAGAGTTTCCAAGTGACTCAAATGTTCTGCAAAAGGACGGTGTTAAACTTGTTTATAAAAGAAATTTAAAGTTTTCATAATACAAGTTTAGAAAACTCTATGTACTTTGTATTTGCATGCTTTCAAATACAAAGTACCCTATGGTTCACATTTTAATAAAACCCTTTTATTAAAAATCATTAATCCTTTTAATAACCTTTTATTAAGCACTTAATGATAAAGAACCATCATATTTCAGCTTGTTAAGTTTGTTAATGAGTTTGTTAAGCATATTCAAATATCAACCAACAATCATACAACAACCATTCAAACAAGCATAATCATACAAACATAAGTGCATAACCATAGCCACTAAGTTGACCACACTTGTTTGCCATCACAAGTGTTGTCATAAGGTCTTTCCTAAGGGTTAAGATGACACATCAAAATGTGTCCATGAACTCCCACTTGAATCCACATCCAAATGCTTCAAGTGTCCATGTCTTTTGTGTCTTTCTTTAGGTCTTCATCTTGTGCATCTTCTTTTATAAAATCATATCAAAATACAATTTTTTTAATAAAAGAAATGCACCTAATCTATTTATTACATAACCAAATGAATAAATAAATTACATCCCAAAATACAAACACAAAACTACAACCCTTTCAAGAATCAAAACCAACATGACAAACCACAATCAACCAAAACCAAAACACAAGAGGCCAAGGCTATGTTATTGTTGGACCAAAAGAACCAATGAGCTAAGATCAGGAAAACCTTGAAGTCCCACATGACATCACAACAACTACTGAAGACTCTCATCAGCTGTTCTGACAAAGTCTGAAGAATCAACAGCTGAAGTTCAAAGAACTGAAGTACAACAGCTGAAGATCCCAAAGTACTGAAGATAAGTACTGAAGTCTAAAGTACTGATAAACACAAGTACTGAAGACTTCAAGTACTGAAGACAAGTGCTGAAGATCAAAGTCTGAAGAACTGAAGAACTGATGAACAACTGCTGATGCACAAAGTCTGAAGACAACGACTGAAGACATCAGCTGATGACAACTACTGAAGTCATCAGCTGATGAATCAACTGAAGACAACAGCTGATGATAACTACTGAAGTCATCAGCTGATGAAACATCTGAAGACCAAAGTCTGAAGACCAAGTGCTGAAGTTTCAGAGTTTGTCACAACAGCTGAAGAAGTCTTCTTCAGTTGTTGTGATGGTTTATTTTCTTTTCAGTAGTTTTATATTTTTCATTTCAGTAGTTTGTACAACAGCTGAAGAGTTTGTTCTTCAGCTGTTATAGTTCAGTAGTTGTAAATGACTGAAGAGTTTGTTCTTCAGTCGTTGTAGTTTTCAGTAGTTTCCTTTTCAGTACTTGTAACAGGTAGAACACTTAGGAAATTTTGTAAGAAGATGTCAGCTGTTGTGACATCTTCAGTAGTTGTGTTCTATCAGTAGTTAGTTTAATAATTGTTTAATGTCAGTGGAATCTGACACAGTATGGGTCATTTGCCTATAAAAGGGCAGTGACCTGAATGTATTCCACGCCGAAACATGAAATAAACGAATATTATTCCTTCAAGGCAGAATTATTCTCTCTACATCTACTTTTGGTTTGCATGCAATATTCTTTATGTTCTTGCTTTAATTGCTAATATTCATGCTAAATCCGCTGCGAACACAATCTAGTTGATCAAACTAGAGGCTGAGATCCTAACAAATGGTATCAGAGCAATCATGGAAACTCTTGCCAAATCAAAGATGGTAATGCTAGCGAAGATGTACTTCTAGAGAAGTACAGAGACCTCAAGGAAACTCTTGCAAACACCCAAGTAGAGTGTGATCGATGGGTGCAATCATGCAAGGGTTTTGAAATGCTTCTTAAGAAGCAATCAGCTTCCAATGTGAAGTTTGGGATTGGTTATAATCACACTGCTCCTCCTACAGATTTCACTTTAAGAGCAGAAGTTGAATCTGATGGAGAGAGCAATAACCAAACCTTCTCATCATGTGACCTACTATCTTCTGATTCAGCATCATCAGAGATAGAAGTCAGCAACCAATCAGCAGATGCTACAAGAGCTGATGGTTCAAATGCTGACTGTCACATGATCAAAAAGTTGATCAACTCAGGTGTTGTCTCTAGAAGTACTGAAAGTACTAGAGAGCAAGTGACAACACTTGAAGTTCAAACCTCAACTACTGCCAGCACTGAAGAGAAGAAAACTGACAGTAGAAAAGGTTTGAAGACAACTAAAGAAGAGGTCAGGAAAGCAGGTACTAAAGGGAAGAAAACTGCTAGTACTGATAACAAACAGCCGAAGAACAAGTCTTCAGTTGTTTCATCTTCTTTGGTTGATGGTCAACACAAGATGAAGAAGAAGCCATGTGAGATATGTGGCTTGTTCAATCATCTTACTGATGATTGCTGGTACAAAAGGGGTTCCAAACTCAAACAACAGGAGGAAATTAAAGAGCAAATAAAGAAAATGAAAAATGAGTTTGAAACCAAGTTTGTACTAGCAACATCAAAGCCTGAAATCCCTAAGCCCAAAGCTAAATCTGAAAGGAAAGTAGGGAATACTCAGGCAACAGCTGAGGTTGCTCAGAAAAAGATGGTACAACATAGGAATCCATCATCAGCAAACTCCAGTGTGTCTGAAGAGCTGAAAGCTTTATCACAAAGTCAGACACAACTGGTGATGATGGTTCAGCATCTAATGGGAAGAGCCAACCATTTAGATGCTCCTGTGTTGAAACCACAGAAAAGGAAGTCCAAGCCAAAGGGTTCCTCTTCTATACCATCTTCTTCACCTCAGGCTGCTACACATAACACACCTGTTAGTGCTGCACCTATAGTTGAGAACAGACCCAAAACCAAACTGGTTTGGGTCTCTAAAACTAACTAACATGTGGTTATGATTGCAGGGTTCTTCAACATGCCAAAAGAGCATCTGGTATGTAGACAGTGGAGGATCTATGCATATGACAGGAAGCAGCTCCCTTCTTAATGACTACTCTCAAGGAAAGAAGGGATTTGTCTCCTTTGGCAATGATGCAAAGGGTTACATCATCGGAAAAGGCTTTGTTTCCAATGGGGAAATAAGGTTTGATGATGTGAACCATGTGGAGAATCTCAAGTACAACCTCTTGAGTGTCAGTCAAATGTGTGATAAAGGCCATGTTACCCTTTTCACAAGCCAGAACTGTCGGATTCTGTCATCCAAAGTTCTAAATTTGATTGACAAGGTGTTGGATGAATACACTCTCCTGAAGGCCAACAGGACAGGAAGAGTGTATGCCTTAGATCTTTCCAAAAAGATAGATCTAAAAGGCCATCCTTGCCTATTCTCCAGGGCATCTTCTCAAGAATCTATTCTATGGCATAGAAGGCTGGGGCATGTTAACTTCAAGAACATGAATCAGTTGATAAGCCATGGTTTAGTAAGAGGATTGCCCTTGAAGGAGTTCAAGTGTGAAGACAACTGCACTGCTTGCTTGAAAGGAAAACAACACAAAGTTTCATTCCCTTCAATAGAAGAACCAAAGTCCACTGCCTGCTTGCAGCTCCTGCACATGGATCTCTTTGGTCCTGTCAGAGTGATGAGCATGGCAAAGAAGAAATACTGCCTGGTAATTGTGGATGATTACTCCAGGTATGTATGGACTTTCTTCTTGCATTCTAAGGATGAAGCAGCCAAGACTATCATGAACTTTGTGTTATTTGTAGAAAAGCAGTATTCCCTACAGGTCAAGTGTGTGAGGAGTGACAATGGAACAGAATTTAGAAACCACACACTTGATGACTTCTACATGTCCAAGGGAATTAAGAGGCAGTTTAGTATTCCTAGAACTCCTGAGCAGAATGGAGTGGTGGAGAGAAAGAACAGGACTCTCATTGAAGCTGCAAGGTCAATGTTGGCTGACTCAGGATTGCCACTGACCTTTTAGGCTGAAGCTGTCAATACAGCTTGCTATGTACAAAATAGAACTTTAGTGAATAAGAGGTTGATGAAGACTCCTTATGAGATTCTTCATCATTTGGCTCCTCTAATTTCATTCTTTAGAGCCTTTGGGTGTCCATGTTTTATTCTTAACACTAGCAACCCACTCCAGAAATTTGCTAGTAAGGTGGATGCAGGGTATTTTGTTGGTTATTCATCAACTTGCAAGGCATACAGAGTCTTCAACTGTAGGACAAAAGTGGTTGAAGAAACTCTGCATGTTAAGTTCAATGAATCTCCAATGGACAAGATTCCACAAAACCCTGTGGAGTTGTTTGATCTGGACATACTGCAATATGTTCCTTATCAACCTCCAGCTGTTGAGCCTGTCAACAGTTCTCCACCTAGTGGTACTGATGATGATGTAGTCAGTACTCACCTCTTCAGGTTTAGTGACAACCTGCCTGAGTTCACTAAACCTGATGCTCCTGTAGCTTCAGCAGCCCCATCCACAACAAATGCTGATGAGATTTCTGCAAGCTCTACTTCATTTGAGCTGCCATCTCCTACATGGTTTCAGGAATCTCCATCACCATTTGTTGCTGCTGAAAGTCCTACAAACACTTGCACTGACATTATAGTCTATCAAGAGCTGAAGAATCACCCCACATCTCAAATCATTGGTGATATCAATACTGGAGTTTCAACCAGGAGTCAATTGTCCAATTTCTGCTTTTATGCTCTCTTCATCAGTCAGCAAGAGCCAAAGAACTATCATGTTGCTTTAAGAGACAATGGATGGGTTGAAGCAATGCGGCTTGAGCTTCTTCAGTTCAAGAAACAGCAAGTGTGGGAGCTTGTTCCTTTACCCCAAGGGAAGTGTGCAATAGGCACCAAATGGGTATTCAGGAACAAAATAGATGATAAGGGCCAAATTGTCAAGAACAAGGCCAGGCTGGTTGTCCAAGGATTTGCACAAGAGGAAGGCATCGATTATGATGAGACCTTTGCTCCTGTGGCAAGACTGGAAGCAATCAGACTGTTCTTAGCTTATGCTGCCTTTCACAGTCTTAAGGTTTATCAAATGGATGTCAAAAGTGCCTTCTTATATGGAAAAATAGAAGAAGTTTATATGTGTCAACCACCAGGCTTTGAGGACAACAAACACCCTGATTGGGTGTACAAGCTTGATAAGGCTCTTTATGGGCTGAAGCAAGCTCCTAGAGCTTGGTATGAGACACTCTCAACTTTTCTTTTAGAGAATAAGTTCACTAGAGGCACCATTGATAAAACCTTATTCATCAAGACTGTGGGACAACATAAGCTCCTTGTTCAAATTTATGTAGATGACATCATCTTTGCATCCTCTGATCTAAAGTTGTGTGATGAATTTACAATGCTCATGAAGCAAAAGTTTGAAATGAGTGCTATGGGGGAATTACAGTTCTTTCTAGGTTTGCAAATCAAACAAAGGGATGATGGAATTTTCATCCATCAGTCCAAATACACCAAAGAGTTGTTGAATAAGTTTGATTTACAAACCTGTAAGCCCTGTTCTACTCTATGAGCAGCATCACACAACTAGATGTAGATCAGAAAGGTAAAGCGGTTGATGAAACCCTTTACAGATGTATGATTGGGTCCTTGATGTACCTTACAGCTTCTAGACCAGACATCATGTTTGCAACATGTGTTTGTGCTAGATTTCAGGCTGCACCTAAAGAATCCCATTTGATTGCAGTCAAAAGGATCTTTAGATATCTGCAAGGTACCCAATCACTAGGGCTTTGGTATTCAACTGGGCATTCTTGCAAATTAGTTGCTTTCTCTGATAGTGACTATGCAGGATGCAAAGTCACCAGAAAATACACTTCTGGTGGTTGCCAATTCCTAGGCAATTGTTTAGTTTCTTGGCAGAGTAAGAAACAAACATCAATTGCTACATCCACTGCTGAAGCTGAGTACATTGTTGCTGCAAGTTGTACATCTCAGATACTCTGGCTTCAGAACCAACTCTTGGATTATGGCATTACAGAGACTAAGACTCCATTATTAATGGATAGTGCTTCAGCTCTTTGCATTGTCAAAAATCCAGTCCAGCACTCTAGGACCAAACATATAGAGATCAGACATCACTTTATTAGGGATTGCTATGAAAAACGTCTGATTGATCCAAAGTTTGTGCCTAGTGCTGATGAGCTTGCAGATATATTTACTAAGCCCCTAGATAGTGCCACATTTCAAAACTTGGTACTAAGGCTTGGTATGCTGCAGCTCGAATAATTTGACCAATACTGATGCTCTCAGTTCACAATTACTGATGAGCATTAGTGTACAAAGGTCAAATATAAGTACTGATGAGTAATTTAGTCTTCAGCATTTTCACAACTACTGATGACTAAAAGGCTTCAAAGTACTGATGTACATTATTTGTTGAAAACAACTGATGTAGTGAGGTGGATTACAACTACTGATGTATCATTTTCAAATAAATAAGTACTGAAGAACAAATTTTGTTCACAAGTACTGATGTGTAATTCACATAAGTACTGAAGACAAAATTTGTTCACCAGCTCTAGAGTATTTCATCAGCACTTGTGAACATCTGATCACAAGAGCTGAAGGCATAAATACTCACAAGAGCTGAAGGGTCAATGAAACATCTGAAAGTCAGCCAAAGAGCTGATGAGTAAATGTGGAGGTCAGCATGAAACAACTGATTTGACGGAAACAGCTGATGAGTAATTTTACTCTTCAGCTGATGCCAACAGCTGCTGTTTCATACCCAAACAACTGAAGGACAAAACCATGTCTTCAGTAGTTTCACAACTACTGATGACTAACACCACGTCCTCAGTTGTTTACAACAACTGAAGCAATACCATGTCTTCAGTAGTTCACAACTACTGATATCAGTAGTTCACAACTACTGAAGGCTAACACCAAGTCTTCAGTTGTTACAACGTCTGAAGATGAAAACTAGGTCTTCAGTAGTTTATAACTACTGAAGACTGAATAAGTCTTCAGCCGTTTACAACATCTGAAGGACAAAACCAAGGCTTCAGTAGTTTCAACTACTGAACACAAACACCAGGTCCTCAGATGTTACAACCACTGAAGGTTAAAACCACGTCATCAGTAGTTTCAACAACTGATAACTAACACCAAACCTTCAGTAGTTTTCTTTCAGCCTTTGCAATACCCTATAAATACCCAACCTTCAGAGCTTTTCATTCTCACTTGACCTAACTTTTCAAAAACCTCTGAAATTCCCATACACCATTAATGGCGGCCATGCAACTCAAACCATGACACAACTGTGTCGCCTATCTCACCAAACCGCCATTCTGGGCCAAATTCCACAATGCCGTCGATCTGATGACCGACTCACAATACCAGACGACATTCCTCCTTAACCCCACCATATACACCGACTCCTTGGCGAAGTTCTGGACGAATATCACAGTCCAAACAGGAGAGAATAACGGCGAGGTCTCTCTCCGGTCCTCCGTCAATAACCACCCAGTGGTTATTACTCTAGCTACTCTTCGAGAAACCCTAAAGCTGGAGGATGCCACCTACCCAACCTCCTACCCCAAAGGCGCCCTCGACTTATGCTTCACTGCCAATGACTATCAGGGCGACCTTTCAGCCACCACCTTGTTGAAGAAACACTTCCCAGATCCCCAACGACTGATCTTCCATATGGTGAATGTGTGTCTAGCACCCAAAACTTCTTCATGGGACCAGATGTCAACAAGGTGGCAACAGGTATTGTATTCTATCCTTGAGAAACAGCCCCTAAACTTTACTGATCTTATATTTTGGGAGCTCAAGGATATGGCCACAAAACCCATTTCTAACCGTTGGATCTTGTATCCTCGGTTCATAATGGCCATCATCCAAAGCCAGCTTCAAGCTGAGGGACTTGTTGGCACTGGAGTCCCTGCCATGGCTGTTCTAGCCGAGGTATACTCCAGGCACAACACCGACCACACACTCAAACAGGCTGGCCGACTGCGAAAACCCACGCAGCAGGAACCCACAGCCTCCACCTCCAAATCCAAAGTCCCCACCAAGCCAAAAGCCAAGAAGCCCAAAAAGGCTACTCAGGGAAATGAGTCCCCTGAGGATGCCCCTGCAACACAAAGGCAGGATGTGGCTGCTGGTTCGATTCTCCCAGCAGCTACCATGACTCCACCCACCACAACCGCACAGGTTTCCTCTTAACAGGAGCCTGATGCAACCACAACTGGGGCACCTACACATCTGGGGTCTTTCTCACTTGAGGAGAATGCCATTGAAATGCACACTCCTCCCCATGTGCACTCTGCTTCTAGCCCAACTCCCACAAAAGCCGCCCCACAAAGTCCAACCCTAATGATTGCCAAAGTGTTGACCCACCTGAGCACTCCACCCTCTCCCCAGAAACCTATTACAACTGGGGAGACTCCAACCGAAGAGGGGGTGGATACAAGTGCCGGTGGGAGCCCACAGCACAGAGAATCACAAGTCCAATCTCCCAGTGTGGCTAGGGAGATAGGACAATCTGGTGAGGTTGCCACTTCCCCTGCATCAGCACATGAGCAGGGTGAAGCTGGTACAAGCAATAAGACCTCACCAGAGGCAACTGCCGATGATGGATCCAATCCGGAGGCTGGCAGTCCCCAGTACCTATACAAAGGGGCACATGCTACTACTGAGCCATACTCAGAGCATGTATATCCTGACACAGTCAGGAGGTCAGGTGATTCAGCTCCCACTGATGATGACCTGAGCTTCTTCTATGATGTAGTTACTCACAACACTATCTTAGAGGATGAGATAAGCAGACTCAAAGAGCTGCTTGCTCAAATGACTCAAGATAGAAGTCCATCTGCCACCACCAACCCACAGATGGCACCTTCACCCGAAGGTCTCCCATACACTGAGCCACTCCCACAAACTCAGCCACCAGCCCTTGCTTCTGGCACTAGCTCTCAGGGTCAGAACCCCCTTGAGCAGCTAGATGCTATCCTCCAGAAATCCCTGCCTCTCATCACACCCATATTCACAGAAATTGTGATGAAAACCATGGATGAGAGGCTTCCCACACATATCCAACCTCTGGTGGAGGTTGCTGCTGCTAAAGCCCTTGCTGAGAGTCAAACCCCAACTAATGCACCCAAAAAGGGGGAGACCTCAGTGCAAGGTAAGAGGAAGAAGGGAGAGGAGGAGCTAGAGGTAGGTAGAAAGGAGGTGGTTGAGAGGGAGAAGGTTCAGGAGACCAAGGGGAAGGGGAGGGAGAAGGAGGAGAGAGCTGAGAAAGAAGTGACTGGAATCCAAAAGGATTTCAGTGTCACTTATCAAAAGAGAGGAGAGGTGAGGGAGAGTGCTGATCCTGATCTAGCAGCCCTTGTCAAGGAGGCTGATGCTGAGCATAGCCGTTCAATGGACTCTGTCATTGAACAGCTGTTCAGGCAAGGCTTTGACAAGGACACTGGCCTGCTAGATCAAGAGATCAGGAATATGGAGAGAAGAGAGATTGAGTACCGATGGACTACTTATAGCCAAGTGGAAAGAAAGAAACTTGAGGCTATGAGTAGGTTCACTTCGAAGTACCTGGGCAGACCAGTCCTTGATGTCAAGGCATGGACCAGGGACAGACTCTTGGCAATAACCACCAAGATCTGTTCGGCTGGTGATTTTACTAAGGGACCGGTCGCTGAGGCCCTCCCTGAAGCAGGTGCTGGGAACAGGACACTGCTAGTAAAACAGACCAAACCAGCCCTTATCTCTAGGTTACTAGCAGTGCCTGCCAACATTCCCACACCAAAAACCCAACCACAACCCACTAAACCAACCCCTTCACCATCAAAACCCACAGCCAATGATCCACCCTTGAAGAAGAAGAGAAGGATGTTGAGGCTGCAAGAAGAAGAAGAAGAGGAGGATGAGGAGGACAGACTGCCCCTTTCAGCAGTCATTCCTCTACCAAAAGCCAAATCCCAAACCATCACTCCCACCTCACAAATGGACACTATGAGGGTGAAGATAGAGGAAGAGGCACAGCAGCAGCTTCATGATGCTGAAATGCTTAAGTCTATTGACCAAGCATATGTTGCCTCTACCTCTATCATGAATATGAAGAAAAAAGCTCTGAGACTCTTCACTCTCAAACAAACCTTCCAATATAACAAAGAGAGAGTGAGGACTTGGCCTGATCCTAGGGTGGCTCACAGGATCACAAAAAAAGATATTCCTATGAGATACAAGAGCCAGATGAAGAGGATTGTAGATGAGTAATCACAGTGGCTCTTGTAGTAACACCCTGGGAAATTGTGGATGAGTTCGAGAAAGCTTATAAAGCTAAGCTACCTCCTGAAGTGATGTTGGAGAACAGGATGGTGAGGAAAGGCTTAGTTTATAAGAAGCTTGAGAACTTCCGCAAAGATTAGCTCAACTTGTTGCTAGAAGGCAGACATCCAGATGAATTTGCATATAAGCAAATCACAATAGTTGAGCTCAAAAATGGGAAACAGGTCAAGTATGTCTCGGAGATGTACGGCCGTGAAGGATTGTTCGATGGTGGGGCTGAAGGCATGACCAAAGAAGAACAAATGATCTTTGTCCGAGCCTACACCAGAGAATCCTACAGGCTAGTACATGGGAGGTAGGTTTCATGGATGGGATAACAGCTCTGTGTCCAATTCCCCAAAACAGAGCTCCTATCCATACTTAGCCAAACAAACACCTGAAACCTTCTCCCAGGCCAGTGCTTATCAGGGTCAACTTCTGATCTGATCCAGAAGGAAATAGACCAATCTTTATGCCACCAATAAGTAGGACAACAAATAATTAGAGGTTTTGGCTGCATTGGTTCAGGGGGAGTTTGTTGGACCAAAAGAACCAATGAGCCAAGATCAGGAAAACCTCTAAGTCCCACATGACATCACAACAACTGCTGAAGACTCTCATTAGCTGTTCTGACAAAGTCTGAAGAATCAACAGCTGAAGTTCAAAGAACTAAAGTACAACAGCTGAAGATCCCAAAGTACTGAAGATAAGTACTGAAGTCTAAAGTACTGATAAACACAAGTACTGAAGACTTCAAGTACTGAAGACAAGTGCTGAAGATCAAAGTCTGAAGAACTGAAGAACTGATGAACAACTGCTGATGCACAAAGTCTGAAGACAACGACTGAAGACATCAGCTGATGACAACTACTGAAGTCATCAGCTGATGAATCAACTGAAGACAACAGCTGATGACAACTACTGAAGTCATCAGCTGATGAAACATCTGAAGACCAAAGTCTGAAGACCAAGTGCTGAAGTTTCAGAGTTTGTCACAA
The DNA here is from genome assembly GCA_024085815.1 of Flaveria linearis. NCBI lineage: Eukaryota > Viridiplantae > Streptophyta > Magnoliopsida > Asterales > Asteraceae > Flaveria > Flaveria linearis. Next base: position 53,770,169 of record CM044006.1, read on the forward strand.
CAGTTGAAGAAGTCTTCTTCAGTTGTTGTGATGGTTTATTTTCTTTTCAGTAGTTTTATATTTTTCATTTCAGTAGTTTGTACAACAGCTGAAGAGTTTGTTCTTCAGCTGTTATAGTTCAGTAGTTGTAAATGACTGAAGAGTTTGTTCTTCAGTCGTTGTAGTTTTCAATAGTTTCCTTTTCAGTACTTGTAACAGGTAGAACACTTAGGAAATTTTGTAAGAAGATGTCAGCTGTTGTGACATCTTCAGTAGTTGTGTTCTATCAGTAGTTAGTTTAATAATTGTTTAATGTCAGTGGAATCTGACACAGTATGGGTCATTTGCCTATAAAAGGGCAGTGACCTGAATGTATTCCACGCCGAAACATGAAATAAACGAATATTATTCCTTCAAGGCAGAATTATTCTCTCTACATCTACTTTTGGTTTGCATGCAATATTCTTTATGTTCTTGCTTTAATTGCTAATATTCATGCTAAATCCGCTGCGAACACAATCTAATTGATCAAACTAGAGGCTGAGATCCTAACAGTTATTCACTAAAATATGAAACATATTCAACATCCAAGAACTAAAATTAATCCCTTATTTCAGCCCTAAAGTTTTGGCCAACATGAACCAAAACTTTGGGGTTTTGTCCAAACAATACAATCAACCATTTGACTATTATCTTTCAACGTTTATACTAAAAGCATGTAAGAATAAACTTTGAAACATAAGGGATTCCATCATCCACAACAAATCAGCCCCTAATGGGTTGAAAAAGTCCATGAAAACTAATTTTTCAAGAACTTTTGAAGCACATATTCCATATATCCGGCTCTAGATGCCATTGTTGGGTTTTGTAGCAAGTTTATCAAAGCTAGTTTAACCATTTAAACTATGAAAACGCAGCGGATTTAGGTGTTTAAAATGTGGTTAGCAATCTGAAAATATGAACCATTTTAAACCAAACGAAACCCCAATAACGAAAATACAACCATAGGGTGTTCTTGAACTACCTTTCAAGAACAAGATGTTATAGTAAGGATGAGATGAAGATGATGATGTCCTTGTATGTGCAGCCCTCAAGGAAGAAAGCCTCAAGCTTGTATACCCACAAGCTCCTCCAAACACTTACTTGTTAGGTAGTGGAACACCATGACCCAAGTCCCTTCTTGCAAACTCGAATTTTCAGCCAAGAAAGTCTTCAAAATCTTGCCAAGAACACGAAATTTCAGCCAAGGAAGAATGGGAGAAGAGAGCCTTTTTTGTGAGAGAGAAAGTGTGTTCCAAAAAGAAGAGTGCAAGTATGAACAAGTCTTGTGTTTTACCAAGACAAAAGGGGGAGTCCCCATGCCCAAGGGGCGGCCGAAATCCCCATTCAAAATGGGTTTCCCACCCATTTTTTGTTATTTTATAAAATGGCACTCATCCACCTTTTAGTTTATAAAAATTAAAACCTAGTTTAATTTTATAACATAACACACTTTTATTTGTCATTATTTAACCAATTTAAATAATGAAACAAATAAATATCTCATGAACAAACTATCCATATAATGTTGTTCTATCACAAAAACAATATTTAGAAAACTAATTTTCTAAATAGGTGTCAATATTTATTGTATGATCTTATCAACAAATAAATATTTGTTGGTGTTTGTATAGCTTGTTATTGGGTATGACCCGACTTGGATCATAACGTACTAACCACATCAATCTTGTATGTGTCTTGGGCATATAAGATCCAACATGCATGTCTTGTTGCATAGCCCTCAGCATATCCATGACTTCATTCCCACTTGATGAACCCATTGTTATTTCCACCTGTATAGTTCCATTGATTATATTGTTGACGAGGTGCATAATTACCTTAAGCTTCTTGAAAATTCAGGTTTGCTTGATTTGATGCATTCCCATAATGGAAATTAGGATGATTTCGTAACCCAGAGTGATATACATTGGAATTCATGTCATAGTTTCTACCACCATCTTGAATAGCATTCACCTCTTCCGTTTGTCCTTCATTCACTCCCACTAAACAAACCTCCGCCGTATGGCCTATTTTTGAAAATTATTGCACACATTGTACAATTGATTTATGCTTTGCACATTACCACTCTCTACTCCATCCACTTGTGGCCTTTGAATCACATGCCTCACCCGTCTTGAGGATTGGACCTTCCTTTTGGAAGTTACCACCATTTGTTCTAAAAATGCCCAATCATCTTGTTCAAAATTTGTACCAAATGTACCATTGGTGATTGACATCAAATCACATGCATCCTCCGAACTTAAACCTTCATGAAAAGCATTCAACAATTCCCAAAGTTGGATACCGTTATGAGGGCAATTCCTTAACATCACGTTGAATCTTTCGAATGCTTCATGAAATATTTCCCCTGATTGTTGTTGATAGCTTCTCAAACCTCTCCTTGCATCATTAGTCTTTTAGGAGGTATAAAACTCATCCAAGAAAATTTGTTGCATGTCGGCCCATGTGAAAATCGATGCGGATGGCAGAGTATGAAACCATCTCTTTGCCTTATCTTCCAAAGAAAATTGAAAAAGAACTAACTTGACATCATCCGAAGAAAATTCTTGACCTCCAATAGTATTACAAATAGAATCATAAGTCTCCAAATGAAAGTAAGGTTCTTCCGTTGCTAGTCCCTTGAACTTTCGTAAACTTTGGAGGGCGGTTGTTCTAACTTCAAAAGTTCTTCCATCTGCATGTTGAGGAATCACTATTGGTGAAGGGTTGTTCGTAATAATCGGCCGAAAATGGGCTTCAATTCCCCGTACAACCTCCCAGTGAAGTCTTCGAGGGGCTCCCAATGGTGCTCTTGGTTGACCCATTTGCCCTTGCATAGGCCCTTGAAATTGATGCATTAGTGGTTGTTGTTGAATTGGCCTTTGAAATTGAGTTTGTATATTTGGAGGACACATTTGATAAAGCGGTGTAGGACGTTGGAATTGCAGCCCTTGTGGTCTAATGTGTTGCACTCTAACCGGTAATTTACCCGGGTCTTGAAATTGTTGTATTGGTTGACTTATTTGACCCTCTACTGCTTGAGATCCCAAGTATCCTCTATCACCCCTATAGTAATAACATTATTTATTATACCCATTGTACTCTTCTTCATACCCATCATCATATCTATCCCTTTGAAATCCTAAAAATTGCCCAATTGGAACAGATGAATATTGGAAACCTGATTGGGCTGGTGGTTGGTAAGTAGATGTAGTATGGATAATGGTTGAGCCTTGTGGTTGTGAAAAAGTAGAAGATGATTGACCCATTGTTAGGAAGAAATGGGAAAATGGTGGAATTGTACTAGCAGGACTAAAGGTAAGGTTAGGTTCAACTTGAGTAGAACTCGGTTGTCTGGTGGTATTTGGTGAATGTTGTGTAGAAGTAGGCATGAATAATAAGGTCGTTTGAGCTGTTGTGGGTGGTACTTTGGTTTCTTGCATGATATTTCTTTGCGTAATGGGTGAACTAGGTGAACCAAGAATTCTGTTTTCATGGACCAAAACTCGGTTACGCCTCAATGTTCTTGCAATCTCCGGATCAAACAATAGTGGTGATGACTCATGAGAGCCTCTAGTATGCATACACTTGAAGTACCTGCACACTAACACAACCAGTGTAAATCCAAAAATAACAAACAAACTACTAAATTAATACACATTGCGCACTACTCCCCGGCAACGGCGCCAAAATTTGACGTGATTGTGGTACACGTAAATTTAATCCAAATTACAACCCATAGATAGTGGTAAAAAGGTATCGAACACAGGGAGTTTATGGAAAATGTGTTTATTTTATAGTCTTGTAAATTAACTACAATTAAACTACTATGCAAAAATTAAAGATTAAGAGGTTTGATTGTTTTGATTTAAAATTAAATTGACAACTAGTTACTAATAAAGATTGGATTGTTACTGCAGGTCATGAGAACAATGATCATCCTAGGTTCCGGTTCCTTTAAACTTGTGCAAAATTCCCAACTAGAAAGAGTTACATAGACATAATTCATGTAAATACATTCGTTGTGATAAAAGGGAACAAAGTACTCGGATTATGTCAATGCGAGGTTGTTTCCTGATGATCAATCAATCAATATCCAACCCCAATCCTTCCCGTGATATCTCGATTGTTAACAACACCAAGAACGTACGATTTAGATTAGAAATTGAAACATTAATTAATACACTACAACCAAATGTTCAAACATCATAATAACAAGACAAAGATACCAAGTTATCATTCTAGAAATAAGAGGAAAAACACACAAGAGTTTAAAAGAAACCTTCACCTAAGATGATCACCAAAAGTTTAGCCGGACATCACTTGGTGAATCATCATAACATCCACAATAGAGTTCATATAAATCAAAGACAAAATCAAAGTGTTTGAAATTGTTCTCCAATGATTTCCTAAGCCAAAAATTGCCCCCAAAATGCCAAGAAACGTCTCCAATCAAAAAGTATGTGAAAAGGCTCCCAGAAACGGTTTAAATGGTGCAGTTACAAAAATCTCACAGAGCCCACCGTTACGGTAGCCACCGTAAGTTACGGTGGAGATAAAAGAGGTACGGTGGGTAAGTACTGGTTTATGGTGGAAATTAAGGTGTCAGGGTCCACCGTAAGTTATGGTGGCTACCATAAATTACGGTGGAGCCCCGATGTTCTTGTTTTGTTCCTTCTTTCCATCCTTCCTTGTTCCATCCCATTCTGGTCAGTCCAAAGCTGCGTATTCTTCATTTTAAGCTCCATAACATGCTAGAAACAAAAGTAACCATAGTCATCTAATTCAAAGCAATTACACAATCAAATGTGGGAATAACACATGTTTTAACATCATAAACGGTTGTTCCTTGAACCACCTGTCAGTGCTGAAATCCGAGCCTACACTACTTCTAGGTTCAACGATCTCGCTAGATTGGTTCCCTGGATGGTTACCCCAGAATATGTTCCGATTGAGAGGTACATTTGGGGATTGGTACCTCAGATAAGAAGCAATGTTACAGCCTTAAACCCTACCACTATTCAGAGTGCTATAGCTCTTGTACATTCTCTAACCGATGATGCAGTACGTGGTGATGCGCTAATTAAAAAGGATGAATATGGAAAAGGGGTAACGGAGATCGAGCAAAAGATCATTAAGGTGGAGAAAAGTCATTTGATGGAAAAAAGAAGTGGTTTGGAGGCTTAAGGAAGCGAATGAACAACAAGAAAGATTTCAGTCGAGGGTCCAAAAAGACTTATGTTTCAACTTCAAGCGATGTTGGGGGAAACAAGGAGTCTCAAGAAAAGTGTAACAAGTGTGGGTATTTTCACAATGGTGAATGTAGAGTTTGCTCTCGTTGCCACAAGCTTGGTCACTTGAGTCAAAATTTCCGATCTAAACCTGATGAGAAATCGACAAGGAATGATCGTGCTTGCTTCGAGTGCGGTGTTGTAAGACATTTTAAGAAAGATTGTCAGAAGTCAAATGGACCTAAGACAAGAGGGAGAGCTTTTGAAATGAATGCTAAAGGTACGGGCCATGAACAGTTGGTGGTTAATTGTAAGGCCCCGCTCCCGGGCACCTTACGGTTGGTCGTTCATCGCACATAAAACATACATTTGACATATACTTATAAACACCTTAAATAAACATTTGCAGCGGAAACATTAAAAAGATACATTTTATTTCATCATAAAAGCTTGTACAAAAGATTACATCATTACTGATTACAAAATGGTCATATACAGTGACCTCTAATATAGAAAAATATTAAAATATATTTTTTTCATCATAAAGAAGATTCCTTAAGTAATCCCGTTTATCGGAATCCTAAAGGAATCTTGCACTTGCGTGCAACATAATGTGTTGTGTGCATTATGGGCCCACAACACATTGCGTGGCAACATTATCAAAGGGAGAATGCCATCCCCTACGAGCTGAGTAGTCGCCTCGTGCCATCCCCAGCAACACTACCTGCTAACTGGAAACACATAAAAAGTCAGCGTTGCTAAGTGAGTTCTAGTTTTATAATAAACATACTTCATTTACATTATAAACCATTCCTTGCTTTCACATGATCATACATCATACGTACACATAGATAATATTCTTTATTATCTTCATAATTCGTTTTACATCATCATCTTTCAGTTCTCATATGGATCCTGTCAGGCTTTACCCACTTCATAGCACTTGACTATGATTACTGTGGTCGAATGACAAGGGTCCCGTTCATCTTTGCTTGCACATTGAATTTCTTTTGTACCAATACCATATGCTATACCCCGATCAGTCTTAGCTACTGGGCCGAAGTCAACAAATGAACAACAAAACGTATGTCACAGTACTAGTAGCTAAGCGGTAGAGGTACCATGACCATGGTCAATCACAAAGAAAGACCAATCGACTTATTCAATGCTTGCAAGACTTAATTCGTTCATTCATTAATGCATGTATTCATCATCATCTTTCTTTTCATTTATTCGTTAATACATGCATTCATCATCATGTTCCTCTTTCATTATCTTTCACTTTACGTTACATAATACTTCATTCATTCATTTCCATAATTCGTAAAGTTTTGGAAAGATAAACATACATGATCATAAGGAACATACACATAACATTCATTCATCATCATACAAGACATCATACATATATGGTATACAGCAGGTATACCCATGCAACATCCTCATCATCATCATGCCTATGTTACTCGTTTACCTAAATAGATCAGGTCTTACTGAGCTTGATCCGCATTCATAATCTGGCCCATCCGCATTTGACTGGTCATCCGCATTAGTCAATGCAGATGAGGAATGCCTTACCCGTATTTCCTTCTTCAGTTCATCTGCATTTATCACCATCCGCATTAGTCAATGCGGATGAGGAAATGCCTTAATCGTATTTCGTGTACTACCCGCATTGGTCAATGCGGATGAAGAATGCCTTGGTCATTCTTCCTGACTTGTCCATATTAGATCAATGCGGCCGAGTACTGCCTTGGTCATTTTCTTGTTTTATCCACATTAGGTCAATGCGGATGAAGAATGCTTTAACCGCATTCTGACCTATCCGCATTAGGTCAATGCGGATGAGCAACTTGCCCTACCCGCCTTTTTCTGGTCATCCGCATTGGTCCATGTGGGTGAGCAGTTCACCCTACACTTAAACCTGTGCCGTTTTTCAGCCCTCAATCATCATCTCAACATACATTAGCACTGATTTATCATATCAGCTACTTAGAATAAACTAAACATCATGCATATCATAAGAATGACTTCTAAAACATACATCAGCAGTACGCATACGATCTACATGCTGAAATTCATCTATCTGTTCTAGAAATCTTATATACAGTAAGCATTGCTACCTGAACGGACCATACACACGCATACTCATACATACATAAACGAACAGACCGTATATACATATACATATACATACATGTACGGGTTAAATACCCGCAACTCAAAAACAGTTTCAATATGTGTTCCAGCCCCAAAATCGTTTGAAAAATGCATAAAAGAAGGGGTCTTAGAACTCACATTGTGTTGCTGAGTATGGCCTCTTCAAAATCGGTAGCTGTGAAATCTTGTACCTCGAATCAGTCTTCTATTCTTCTGGTTCTTCCTTCAAAACTCGTAGTTTGCTCTTTCTCTCTCTAAAACTTTCGCTGATTTGGGGTTATGAGAAAAAGAGTGAGCAGCCATCCCTATGTATATCAGATATTTACTTTTCTTTGTACTTTTTACATAACACCCCCTTCCACTTTTTCTTTCTTTTCCTTTTCTTCCAAAATTCTTTCTTTTCTTTTCTTCTTATTATTTCTCTTTGTCTGATCAAAATATCGGGTGTTACAAGTCCACCCCCTTATAAAGGTTTTGTCCCCGAAACCTGTTATTCCTCGAACAGACGTGGGTAATGTTGTCTCATCCCTTCCTCAGTCTCCCACGTAGACTCAAATCTCTTTCTGTGCTTCCACTGTACACGCACAAGGGGAACAACTTTATTTCTAAGCCGCTTCTCTTTTCTATCGATGATTGCCACTGGTTACTCCACATAATTGAGCCGTTCATCTACTTCGATATCCTACAGTGGAACAATCATATCTTCATCGGCTAAACATTTTCTCAGATGAGATATGTGGAAGGTTGGGGGGATTCCACTCAACTCATCTGGCAATTATAACCTATAGGCCACCTCTCTGGCACGGGCAATGATTCGGAAAGGGCCTATATACCGCGGGCTTAGTTTGCCCCGCTTTCAGAACTGAATAATTCCTTTCCAAGGTGAGACCTTCAACATCACCCGGTCACCCACCTGGAACTCAATCGGTCTGCGTCGTTTGTCGGCATAGGACTTCTGTCTGTCTTTGGCTGCCTTCATGTAAGCCTTGATCCTTTCAAGCTTATCAGTCGTAGCCTCGATCACTTCGACGCTTCCCAATTCCTTTTGACCAATATCACCCCAACATACGGGTGTCCTGCATCTCCTACCGTATAGCGTCTCATAAGGTGGCATACCAATACTGGCATGATAGCTGTTGTTGTACGAGAATTTAGCTAACGGTAGATGGTCATCCCAACTTCCCCCAAAGTCAATCACACATGCCCGGAGCATGTCTTCTAACGTCTGAATGGTCCTTTCCGACTGACCATCAGTTTGAGGATGATAAGCCGTACTGATATGTAACCTCGTCCCCATAGCATCGTGGAATTTCTTCCAGAATTTGGATGTAAACCGAGTGTCGTGATCTGACACAATCGACACCGGTACACCATGACGAGTCACAATCTATTTGATGAAAAGATCGGCCAACCTCTCAGATGAATATGTCTCGCGCATCGGTAGGAAGTGAGCACTCTTTGTCAGACGATCCACAATCACCCATATTGTATCATACCCTTTCAGGGTACGCGGCAGCTTCGTGATGAAATCCATCGTGATGTGCTCCCACTTCCATTCCGGTATATCCAAAGGTTGAATCTTTCCATACGGCTTCTGGTGCTCGGCCTTCACTTGCAAACAAGTAAGGCATTTACTCACATACTCCACCACATCGCGTTTCATACCCGGCCACCAATAATCTTTCTTCATGTCTTGGTACATCTTGGTAGCACCAGGATGAATGGAGTATCGAGTTTTATGGGCTTCGTCCATAATCTTCATACGTAGATTCCCAAATCGAGGAATCCACATCCGCCCAAATCGAGTCTTGACACCAAATGTGTTTTCACCCAGTTCCGCGACCAGGCCTCTCATTCTTTCAGAGTTAAGATGATCTTCTTTTAGTGCCTCATCTTGGAACTCCTTGACTTGTTTCATCACGTCTGAGGTTATAATTAGCTGGTACGCCTTCACCCGAATCGACTCGGGCCTCTCTTTTCGGCTAAGGGCATCCGCCACCACGTTGGCTTTGCCCGGATGGTAGTAGATTTCACAATCATAATCCTTTTTAAGTTCCAACCATCGCCTTTGCCTCATATTCAAATCTTTTTGCTCGAAGAAGTACTTCAAGCTCTTGTGGTCGGTAAAGATGGTGCACTTCAACCCGTAGAGATAGTGCCTCCAAATCTTCAGTGCAAAGACCACAGCTGCTAGCTCCAAGTCATGAGTAGGGTAATTAACCTCATGAACTTTCAGCTGTCAGGATGCATAGGCTATCACCTTCCCCCTTTGTATTAATACGCACCCCAACCCCGAGTAGGAAGCATCAGAATAAACCACCAAGTCTTCGCTTCCATCGGGTAATGCCAACACAGGAGCTTGGGTTAACCTCGTCTTCAATTCTTCATACGCCTTCTCTTGAGCTTGACCCTATACAAACTTCACATCCTTCCGGGTCAACTTGGTCAGTGGAGAAGCAATCTTGGAGAAGTCTTGAACGAATCTTCTGTAGTAGCCCGCCAAACCCAAGAAACTACGGATCTCGGATGGCGTCTTTGGAGACTTCCATTGCATTACTGCTTCCATCTTTGCCGGATCGACCATAATCCCCTCCGGATTAACCACGTGAACCAAGAACTGAACTTCACGTAACCAAAATGCGCACTTGGAGAACTTGGCGTACAACTTCTCCCTTCTCAACGTTTCTAGTACTTCTCGAATGTGACCAGCATGCTTCGTTTCGCTTCTTGAATAAATCAGGATGTCATCAATAAACACGATCACTGATCTATCCAACATCGGCTGACACACTCGGTTCATCAGATCCATAAAAGCAGCTGGCGCATTGGTCAAACCAAAAGACATGACAACAAACTCGTAGTGACCGTAGCGCGTACGAAAAGCTGTTTTAGGGATGTCTTGTTCCTTCACTTTCAGCTGATGGTAGCCCGATCGAAGATCTATTCGCGAAAACCAACTGGCGCCTTGAAGTTGATCAAACAGATCATCGATTCTTGGCAAGGGGTATCTATTCTTCACCGTCAACTTGTTCAGCTCACGGTAGTCGATGCACATTCTCATACTACCGTCTTTCTTCTTCACAAACAGGACCGGAGCACCCCAAGGTGAGATACTCGGCCTAATGAACCCCTTATCCAACAGCTCTTGCAACTGCTCCATCAACTCTTTCATTTCCATCGGGGCCAATCGATACGGTGCCTTGGCGACAGGTTGGGCACCCGGTATCAGGTCAATCTGGAACTCGATCTCTCAGTCAGGTGGCAATCCCACTAAGTCTTCCGGGTACACGTCTGGAAAATCACGCACAACCGGGACATCAGATAGTTGTGGTGTTGGCGTTTCCACATCTTTTACATAACATAAGTAGGCGCTGCACCCACGCCTCATACATTTTCCCGCCACAGCCATTGAGATCACCTTCAGAATCGTTGTAACCCGATCACCATAAACTGTCACTGAATCACCGCCGGGCGCTGTCAATTGAATCATCTTCTTGCGACACACGATGTTCGCCTCAAAGTCCGCCAACCAATCCATCCCAAGCACCAAATCGAAACCACCTAAAGTCATAGCGAAAGGTCTAACCGGAAATTTGTGGCCCTCCAATTCAACATCACAACCCTCTATCACCTCAGAGATCCTAGTGGACTTACCTATGGCAGTTTCTACATCAAAGGGCACATCAACACGTCTACTACTAACAGGCAGTTTGGCACAGAAATCAATAGAAATAAAACTCCTACTAGCACCCGAATCAAATAATACAGAGGCTAAAGTTTGGTTCACCAGAAACGTACCGGACACCACATCAGGGTCCGTCCTGGCCTCCTCCTGCGTCATCGTGAATGCTCTAGCCTTTGCCCTCGGTTCCTCACCTCCCGTCTTCTTCACCCCTGAGCCCTCAGCCCTCGGCTTCCTGCAGTCTCTGCTCATATGACCACTTTCCCCACAGTTAAAACATTTGCCTGTTCGGCAATCCTTGGCCATATGCCCTGTCTTTCCACATTTAAAGCAGATGTTTGATCCCCACTTGCACTCCCCCGAGTGCTCTCTTCCACACTGGCCACACTTCCTCAACCCTGCTCCCGACACGACCACGCGGCGCTCATCCACCCTCGTCTTCTTGTTACTCGTCGACGTATCACCTCGACCAAACCTCTTCCCTGCCAATTTCTCTCACCACCTCCCTTCTTACTAACCTCAACTTTCACCACCACAGTCCGTTCATCATATAATCTCCCAGCCAAATCCACTTCCGACCTAAAGGTACTCGGTCGGGCAGTAATCTAATGCCTGCGGATATCAACTGGCAGTCCCTGAATATACCGGTTGATCTTTCGAGACACCGGCGTCACCTGATCCGGCACCAACCGCGCTATTTCATTGAACTTGGTGGTGTATTGTTGGTGGGTCATTGTCCCCGCCTCCAATTGCAGGAACTCTCTCTCAACTTTGTCCATTTCCCGACGAGGACTGAACTCCTCGATCACCATCCTTTTTAACTTGGCCCACTTCATCTTCCCTATGGCCCTGCTACCCTCAGCCTGGACTATATTGTCCCACCAACACAAAGCCGACCCCGTGAAAGAGTGGGTAGCAAACTTCACCTTTTTGTTCTTCTGGCAATCACTAATATCAAGGACAGCCTCCATTTCTCTCACCCATTGGTGAGCATCAGTAGCAGTGCCAGAACCGTCAAAAGTAGGGGGCTTGCAACTCATAAATGCCTCGTAATTACAGCCTCGTGCTTGCTCCTGCACATGCTCCTCTTCCTCTTTTTCTTCATCATCAGAAATAACCGTTCCTGGCCCTGATTATTCCTGTCTTCCCGAGGACCTGTTCCTCTCTTTTCTTTCACCTTCCCTGACAGCCTTAATTACCTCGGTCACCACAGACGGTAAGATCGTCTGCATAACCTGATGTACCTCTTCAACCACTGCCTCCTTTACCGAGGCTCTCAAATTGGCGCTCTCGTCTACCCCCTCCTGATGAGGGTCTCAGTTTCATCATGAACCACTTCCTCTACCCTAGGTCTCCCTCACGTGACACGCGGTTCAGCACCACGTCCACCACCACGTGAAACTTTAGATGATCTACCACCGACCATCTTCTACCACACTAAAAGATTCAAACACCAACACGGTCATTCAAGGAAATAGCTCAGTTTATGTCAAGTATGGTAAGTCTCTAATTATAGTGGCCAGCTGTGATTAGCCACTTACTCTACTCTTCGCACCCCGAGCATCACCCGTCCTGACTACATTAGTATCTAAATCTAACAGTACACATAAATCACATCTCATGCGCACATAATACCAGTTAATCTTTAAGAAAATACCTGATGGCACACAACTACTCAGTTGGCATTCTCTTCCTTTCTGTCCCGTTTTCAGTTTAGGTTTATTTTGAAAATTTACCCATTTCACTTAAACTTTGGCTCTGATACCAACTTGTAAGGCCCCGCTCCCGGGCACCTTACGGTTGGTCGTTCATCGCACATAAAACATACATTTGACATATACTTATAAACATCTTAAATAAACATTTGCAGCGGAAACATTCAAAAGATACATTTCATTTCATCATAAAAGCTTGTACAAAAGATTACATCGTTACTGATTACAAAATGGTCATATACAGTGACCTCTAATATAGAAAAATATTAAAATATATTTTTTCATCATAAAGAAGATTCCTTAAGTAATCCCGTTTATCGGAATCCTAAAGGAATCTTGCACTTGCATGAAACATAATGTGTTGCGTGCATTATGGGCCCACAACACATTGCGTGGCAGCATTATGAAAAGGAGGATGCCATCCCCTACGAGCTGAGTAGTCGCCTCGTGCCATCCCCAGCAACACTACCTGGCAACTGGAAACACATAAAAAGTCAGCGTTGCTGAGTGAGTTCTAGTTTTACAATAAACATACTTCATTTACATTATAAACCATTCCTTGCTTTCACATGATCATACATCATACGTACACATTGATAATATTCTTTATTATCTTCATCATTCGTTTTACATCATCATCTTTCAGTTCTCATATGGATCCTGTCAGGCTTTACCCACTTCATAGCACTTGACTATGATTACTGTGGTCGAATGACAAGGGTCCCGTTCATCTTTGCTTGTACATTGAATTTCTTTTGTACCAATACCATATGCTATACCCCGATCAGTCTTAGCTACTGGGCCGAAGTCAACAAATGAACAACAAAACATATGCCACAGTACTAGTAGGTAAGCGGTAGAGGTACCATGACCATGGTCAATCACAAAGAAAGACCAATCGATTTATTCAATGCTTGCAAGACTTAATTCGTTCATTCATTAATGCATGTATTCATCATCATCTTTCTTTTCATTTATTCGTTAATACATGCATTCATCATCATGTTCCTCTTTCATTATCTTTCACTTTACGTTACATAATACTTCATTCGTTCATTTCCATAATTCGTAAATTTTTGGAAAGATAAACATACATGATCATAAGGAACATACACATAACATTCATTCATCATCATGCAAGACATCATACATATATGGTATACAACAGGTATACCCATGAAACATCCTCATCATCATCATGCCTATGTTACTCGTTTACCCAAATAGATCAGGTCTTACTGAGTTTGATCCGTATTCATAATCTAGCCCATCCGCATTTGACTGGTCATCCGCATTAGTCAATGCGGATGAGGAATGCCTTACCCGCATTTCCAACTTCAGTTCATCCGTATTTCTCACCATCCGCATTAGTCAATACGGATGAGGAAATGCCTTAATCGTATTTCGTGTACTACCCGCATTGGTCAATGCGGATGAAGAATGCCTTGGTCATTCTTCCTGACTTGTCCGTATTAGATCAATGCGGCCGAGTACTGCTTTGGTCATTTTCTTGTTTTATCCATATTAGGTCAATGCGGATGAAGAATGCTTTAACCGCATTCTGACCTATCCGCATTAGGTCAATGCGGATGAGACACTTGCCTTACCCGCCTTTTTCTGGTCATCCGCATTGGTCTATGCGGGTGAGCAGTTCACCCTACACTTAAACATGTGCCGTTTTTCAGCCCTCAATCATCATCTCAACATACATTAGCACTGATTTATCATATCAGCTACTTAGAATAAACTAAACATCATGCATATCATAAGAATGACTTCTAAAACATACATCAGCAGTACGCATACGATCTAAATACTGAAATTCATCTATCTGTTCTAGAAATCTTATATACAGTAAGCATAGCTACCTGAACGGACCATACACACGCATACTCGTACATACATAATCGAACAGGCCGTATATACATATACATATACATACATGTATGGGTTAAATACCCGCAACTCAAAAACAGTTTCAATATGTGTTCCAGCCCCAAAATCGTTCGAAAAATGCATAAAAGAAGGGGTCTTAGAACTTACATTGTGTTGCTGAGTATGGCCTCTTCAAAATCGATCGCCGTGAAATCTTGTACCTCGAATCAGTCTTCTCTTCTTCTGGTTCTTGTTAGGTCCCTTAAAAGATTAACATTTAGTCTTTTATTGTTTAGTGTCTGTTTTTGTATTTTATACTAGTATAGGGACTAGTTGTGTAAATTTAGTTCCTTAGGTCCTAGTATAAATAGATTAGACGTAGTGTAGATAGTAAGTTTTTGCATGTTTTATGAGAACTGCTTTCTATCAATGTAATCGTCTTTGCAATCAATGGAATGTGAATTTTGTTGATTTGTCTTGATTTGATTACACTTGATTGTATTTTGCTTTGAATTGTTCATCTAATTGATACAGATTGCTCTAATTGATCCTATCAATTGGTATCAGAGCTTTCGGTTGCGTGTTCTTGAAGTTCTGTCGAAGATAGAAACTTCAAAAATCCACTGAAATCTGTAATCAATTGACAATTCAAGTGAAATATTGTGAATCGAAGCTGTGTTTCTTCATCAGAAACATGTTTTGAATCACAATTTGCAGTTTATCTCATAAAAATCGAGTGAATTAGTGGAAAAACAGTACGAATATGTGTTCTTGAGTGTTCGACCTAAAATCTCTGAAATTCATCGAAATTTGTTGTTGATTACTGAAATTGAGATTATAGGATTGATTATCGGCATAATCTTGAACTAATTGCGAAATTTCAGCTCAATTCATCAACAATTGAAGGATTTTGAGATTTCTGAGTTCGTTACATTCATAAGAATCTGATGAATGTGCCGTATTAGGGATGAAAAATACTGAAAATTGACTAAGTGATTGGTCGTTTGAGAACTGTTGGACTTTTCTCAACTGTTTCAGTCGTATCACCCTAGTCGTATAACCACTGTTGGTTGGACACATCACTACTGTTAGTAGTTTTACCTTAGCCGTATAACTATTGGTCATTTTACCTTAGCCGTATAACGACTATTGGTCATTTCAGCTTAGCCGTATAACGACTGTTGGTCGTTTCAGTTTTGGTCGTATAACTACTGTTGGTAGTTTCAGCACTGTGTTGAATATTTTTCTAAGGCAATCCCTTAGACTCATCACAGTTGGACTCATCACTACTGTTGAACCTTTTCACTGTTGGACGTATTACAACTGTTGGCCGTTTCACTGCTGGTCGTATCATCACTGTTGGACATTTGACCACTGTTTCGGACTTTTCAGCCTAACACTTAGAAATTTTTCATAAAATTTCAAAAACCCAAAAATATTTTTTTTTTCATTTCTTAATTCAAAAGATTAGAAAAACAACAAAAATATAAAAAATGGCTAAATCAGAGGATTCTGAGAATAGAGTTCCAAAACTTAAAAACAGAGCTGATTTTAAAAATTGGTCTCTAAGGCTGAAACATCATTTGAATTCCATAGACACTGATCTGTGGAAATCAATTGAAAAAGGTCCATACATTCCTGTGACTACTGATGGTCCAGACAGAGGATTTGTATACTCTAAAGATTCACAAGAGCCTTATCCAGAAGATAATCTTCATGGTGATGATTTAAAGAAAGTAAAGAATGACATCAAAGCATATTCT
The DNA here is from genome assembly GCA_024085815.1 of Flaveria linearis. NCBI lineage: Eukaryota > Viridiplantae > Streptophyta > Magnoliopsida > Asterales > Asteraceae > Flaveria > Flaveria linearis. The sequence continues at coordinate 53,786,613 of CM044006.1, forward strand.
CTCATGTGTAAAGGACTACCATTGGAAGTTCTTTCAAGGCTTGAAAACTATCAGACTGGATATACAATGTATAAAGCCTTGAAGATTATATGTGAAGGAGGAAAAGAGATTCAAGATCTGAAAAAGCAGAAACTGAAAAGGCAATTGGAACTTTTTGAGCACATCTCAGGAGAAACAATAAACCAAATGATGAACAGGTTTGTGCAATTAACTACAGAGATGTCTACTTTGGGAATCAAGAATGATCTTGAGGACTTAAACAATAGACTCCTGAATGCACTACCATCTTCTTGGAAACAAGCTGTCACTTTGTTGAAACATACTGAGAAGTTTCCAATGGATCTTGATCTTCTTATTGCTAAGATTGAATCTGTTGAGATTGATGAAAGCTCTAGAAACAATGATAGACATGCATCAACATCTCAATATAAGTATGTTGCTTCTCCAGCAAATACTGTTGAGAATGCATTCTTGGCCAAAGATCAATCTACTCCTGAAGATGAAGGTGATCTATTTGTGGGAGCAGGATTCTTCACAAGTACACCTGCTTACTCCACTCAACCACTACCACAATCACAATCTTCACCTAAAGCTCAAATGCCAAAACCTTCAACTGAGATGCCATCCTCCTCAAACTCTCCCAATCCAAGCAAAGTGAAAGATGTGATTAACATTCTTTTACAAGATGAAGAGTCAAAAACTGCTTTCACTGCATTCATGGCAAGCTTTCAAGCTTATCAAGGCAGTCATCTGACTCAAATGGAGCTAGTTCTACAGGATTTGTTTGAAATGGATCCAGATGATGTAGAAGAAATGGATCTTAATTGGCAGATGGTCATGATAGCTTACAGAACTCAAAAGCATGTTTACACTAACAGAAATTACAAACCCAGTGCAAACAAAACTGTTGGGTTTGATAAATCAAAATCAAGATGCTTTAACTGTAACAGTTATGGTCATTTTTCAAGAGAATGCAAAGCTCCAAGAAACCAAGGAGGAAACACTCAAGGCAGCTCAAATGGTCAAAAGTATCAGCAACAGGCAAACAAGACATTTCAGAAGCCATACCAAAGTCTACCAATGCCAGAATCAAAAGAAGAGAAAAACAGTGAGGAAACTAAGAAGGCACTGGTTGTAAACATCAAAGATGGTTATGACTGGAGTGCATATGCAGAGCAGTTTACTGCTGATCTCACTGCTAATCTGGCACTAGTTGCTGAAGTTGATGATGAAGACTGGTCAGAATTTAAAGATCCTAAATATGATGAATCAGATCAAGAAGAAGAATATGATTGGAGTGACAAATCAGATCCAAAAGATACCACTGAAGAAGTTGCTCTTATGGCTCAATCAGAACAGCCAAAGGTTGTTAATTCTTCTGATGCTGAATCTTCACAATCATATCCTGAAATACCAGTAGAAGTGAGAGAGAAAATGTGCACAAAAGCATGTTTTGAGCTAGTAGAACACTACAGAACATACTCATTTAAAATTTGTGACAAGCTCAAACAAGAAGAATCAAAACACAACAAGCTAAAATCAGATCACAAAATTGCTGATGAAAAGATCATGTCTCTTCAAGCATCATGGAACAAAACCATTAAAGAACTTGAACTTGTCAAACAACAACTTGAAGAGATGAACAAAACACTAGAAAAAGAAAAATTGGCACATGCAGCAACTCAAATAGACTTAGCCAAAGTAAAAAGCTCAAAGAAAATTGTTGAGCAACTGGTGAATGGAAGGAGTGAAAAAGACAAAACAGGTCTAGGATTCACACATGAACCTATGCCTGAATCTATCTCCAAAACATTACCTGATAATTTCAATACTCATGATCATTCACCAGAAAATAAAGCTAAGCTGAAGGAATTTAAAGATCAAAAGAACATTCAAAAGAAAAATGTTGAAGTTTATGAAGAAACTGATTTAAACAAGATCAAAAATGGTCATCCAATCAAAGTTAAATCTTATGAACCTCAACAAAAACAAAAGAAGCTGTTTGTACCAAAAAGTGAAAATGTTATTGAACAAACTGAAATAAAGAGTGAAAATTCTGATGTCAATAACAAACTGAAAGAAAAATATGAAGAGGCTAAATCAGATAACAATAATTCTGATGATTCTAGTTCAAATGAACTAACTGAAGTGAAAGAATGTCAAAAGGAATCTTCTCAAGATTCAACCAAACTTCAAAGCAAGAAAACTTCATCGAGATTGAGAAATCAAAGACGAAGAAAAGCTGCAAAAGCAAAGAAAACTGAATCAACTAATCATTCACAGAACAATACTCAAATTAAACCTGTGAAGTTTGTGTCTGCTGGAACTTTTGACTTGAACACAAACACAAAAATAACAAATACACCTAAGATCAAATCTAACTCTGATCTGAGAACAAGTCCAGATCATAAGACTTCCGCTGTGTACAAAAGATTTGAATCAAAGGAGTCAAAGAAATTTGTTCAAGTTCAAAAGAAAAATCCCAAAGATCAAAAGACAAACTTTACTCCAATTAAACAACAAATTAAATTGCCTAACCCAAAATTCAAACAAGAATCAAATGTTGCTTCAACATCAAGGGTTAATAAAATGTTGTTTAAACATTCTGAAAAGTATTGTGATATCTGTGACATGTACAATCATGACATTTCTGAATGTTACTTTAACAAGTATTGCTACATATGTGATATGACAAATCACACCACAGCTGATTGTTATTTTAACAAATACTGTGCCTTGTGTGATGAAAGAAATCACAATACAAATGATTGTTACTTCAGGAAGAACTCTACAAGGAAGGAATTCAATAATCAAGGTTTTATAAATCCACAATTTATAAGAAATCAGAATATTGGATTTAAATTTTCACAAAAACAATCTTCCTTGGGTTTGAGATCTTTCAGAAGAAACAATTCAGAATTTGTCAACTCACAGCAATATCATCAAGAAAAGTTTATTCCTCGATCTGTGAGAATAAACCAAGGAACATTCTCAAATGATTCATACAAGAGTTCAAGATTTCTTAATAATGCTTTGAAATCAAAATCTCAAAGAGATAATCAGTTGGTTTCTCAAAGAGAATTTGAACAAGTTAAAATTCAAAAGAAACCAGATGTCAACAAACTTCATTTTAAACAATTTACAATTGTTGACAAGTTTGGCAAGCCCAAGACCATCTCGGCTTGGGTTACTAACTCACCTTAAATTTTTTGTGAATGCAGGTACGCCCGCGGAGACCAATCAACTCATGGTATGTTGACAGTGGGTGTAGCCGGCATATGACAGGCAATCAAGCCTTATTGCAAGACTTTAAGTTAAAGGACGGTACTCATGTTGCTTTTGGAGGAGATGCAGGTGGAAAGATAACAGGAGAGGGAACAGTGTCAAATGGGATTATAAGTTTTGATAAAGTCAACTTCTGTTCACAGTTGAACTTTAATCTTTTAAGTGTATCCCAAATTTGTGATAAATCTTACTCTGTTCTTTTTGATGAATCTCACTGTTATGTCTTGAAACCAGGTTTTCAGATTAGCAATGACTGGGTGATAGTTAAAGCTGCTAGAGACAGAGATGTATACAAATTGGATATGTCTCAAGTGGATCCTGCAACTGAAACTACTTGCCTGATTGCTAAAGCTTCAAATGATGAAAGCCAGCTTTGGCATAGACGTCTTGGTCATTCCAACTTCAAAAACATGAACAAGCTTGTAGCAGGAAATCATGTTATTGGACTTCCTTCCAAGAAGTTTTCAACAACTGATCATTGCTCAGCATGTTTGAAGGGAAAACAACATAGAGCGTCTTATAAGTCCAAACTAATAAACTCAAATACCAAACCACTCCAGATGTTACATATGGACCTTTTTGGACCAACTAATGTTAGGAGTATTGGTAGAAAATCTTATTGTTTAGTCATCATAGATGATTATACAAGATTTTCATGGGTTTTCTTTCTTCAAGCTAAATCTGAAACTGCAGATCTTCTAAAAGAATTTATTAACAAAGTTGAAAATCAACTTGATCAAAAAGTAAAAATAATAAGAAGTGATAATGGAACTGAATTTAAAAATGCTAACATTGATTTGTTTTGTGCAGAAAAAGGGATAGTTCATCAGTTCAGTGCTCCCAGAACTCCACAACAAAATGGAGTTGCTGAAAGGAAGAACCGAACTTTGATTGAAGCTGCCCGTTCTATGTTAGCAGATGCTAAACTTCCAATCACTTTCTGGGACGAAGCAATATCCACAGCATGTTTTATTCAGAACAGAATCTTGCTTGTTAAAGATAAAAAGAAAACTCCATATGAGTTGATGTTTGACAGGAAACCAAACATAAATTTTTTAAAATCATTTGGTTGTCCAGTTATGATTCTTAATTCAAGTGATCATTTAGGAAAATTTGAAGAAAAAGCTGATAATGGATTTTTCGTTGGATATTCATCTGTTTCAAAAGCCTATCGAGTGTATAACTCTAGGACAAACACAATTAATGAAACATTCAACGTTAAATTTTTGGAAAACTCTTTTCCATCAGTTTCAAATGGTCCTGCATGGTTATTTGATTTGGATTCTTTGTCAAATTCATTTCAGTCTAACTTGTTTAATCAATCTGATGATTTTTCAGGTAAGAAGAACTCAAGAGGAGATCTTGGATCTTTCAGTGATGATTCAGATTCTGATGATTCAGATGATGCTCGTCCAGATTATCCATTTTTTTCATTTGTCAAGGATTCAACAATTCATTTCCATGACAATGTTCCTGATTCTCCAGCTTCAGATCATTCTGATTCAGCTGCTCAAGAAGCAACACAACCTATTCCTAATGATGGTACAGAAATTGGACATCCTGAGTCTGGCACATCTTCTATCTCTGGAGATGCAATTGATCATAGTAACTTTGATTACTTTATCAATTCACCAACTCAAGTTCCAAATTTCACACCACATTCCTCTACATTATTGCAACAGCTCTCCAATCTGAACCAAACAAATCTTGATGTTACTGTTCAAGGAAATGAGATTCCGATATCTCGTATCCACCGGAACCATCCAACATCACAGATTATTGGTCCTCTGAATGAAAGAACAACTAGGAGTAAATCTGAACATGCAAATGTTTGTTTATACTCATGTTTCCTTTCTCAGACTGTTCCTAAAAATGTCACCGAGGCATTACAGGACAATGGTTGGATTGAAGCTATGCAGGAGGAACTTCTACAATTTCGAAAACAAGAAGTGTGGAAGTTGGTGGAATTACCTGAAGGAGAAAATGCCATAGGCACCAAATGGTTGTTCAGAAATAAAACTGATGATCGTGGCATTGTAATCAGAAACAAAGCAAGACTTGTTGTACAAGGATACACACAGGAAGAAGGAATTGACTATGATGAAGTATTTGCTCCAGTTGCAAGACTCGAATCTATTCGTGTTTTCCTGGCTTATGCATCATTCATGAAATTCAAGGTGTATCAAATGGATGTAAAAGGTGCATTTCTATATGGTCCTATCACTGATGATGTGTATGTTAAGCAACCTCCGGGCTTTGAGGATGCAGAATTTCCACATCGTGTGTATAAGCTTAGCAAAGCTTTATATGGACTACATCAAGCTCCTAGAATTTGGTATGAAACATTATCTCAACACTTGATCCAACATGGATATACACGAGGGAAAATCGATCCAACTTTATTCATAAAGAAGGATAATGATGATCTCTTATGTGTGCAAGTGTATGTAGATGATATCATATTTGGTTCTACAAGTCCAACTTTGTGCAAAGAATTTGAAGAAATCATGAAATCTCGGTTTCAAATGAGTTCTATGGGAGAAATCAATTTCTTTCTTGGATTACAAGTTCAACAATCTGCAGATGGTATTTTTATTAATCAAGAGAAATTCGTTGATAAACTCTTGAAGAAATTTAAACTGCATGATTGTCAATCCATAAGAACTCCAGCTGACGTAAACACCAAGATTGAACCTGATCCTAAAGGAAAATCAGTAGACCAAACATTATACAGATCTATGATTGGTTCTTTGATGTATCTTACTGCATCAAGACCAGACATAATGTATGCTGTTTGTGTCTGTGCAAGGTATCAATCAGACCCGAAAGAATCTCACTTAATTGCTGTCAAAAGAATATTCAGGTATCTCAAAGGTAAACCAGCCTTAGGGCTTTGGTATCCTTATGAAGGTAATTTTGAGTTACATGGATATACAGATAGTGATTATGGTGGATGTTGTCAAGATAGAAAATCTACTACGGGTGGGTGTCAGTTTCTTGGACCCAGATTAGTTTCATGGCAATGTAAGAAACAAACAAATGTTTCTGTCTCAACTGCAGAAGCTGAGTACATAGCTGCATCAGCAGGATGTTCTCAAATCCTTTGGTTGCAAAACCAACTGCTAGATTATGGGTTCAATTTTCTTAAAACACCAATTTACATTGATAACACTGCTGCTATGTTCATTACAGCTAATGCAGTTCAACACTCAAAAACAAAACATATCGAAATTCGATATCATTTTCTAAGAGATAATTCTGAAAAAGGTTTAATCATTTTGATTCAAATAGCAACTGAAAAACAGTTGGCAGACCTATTTACTAAAGCTTTTCTACCAGGAAGGTTTGAGTACTTAGTGGAGTCAATTGGCCTTATTAACCATGTGTAAACCTGGTTAAAAATTTGAATCTTGTCATGATCAAAAACTTTCCTAAATCTAACATTTTCATAAGGATAACTTTTCATAGTTATTTGCCTGATTGATTGTGTGTGTGTGCTTTCTTTTATAGAAAAACAAATACAAAAGTAGAAAACCTCAAAATCAAATAGAAAAATATAAATCAAAAATCCAAAAATAGAGTGATTTTCATTTTTCATTCATTATTTTAGGAATGAATCTATTTTTGCCTTCTGTGAGAAATGATAGTACATTAGTAAGATCAGTTACATACTTCACTCGCTAATAAAGTCTGACATGATCAGGAACTGTTGTGTAGACACTATCATGCTAGTATACTGAACAAGTAAATTCTTGTGATTACCCACATTCTTATGCTTGTTTGTGTATTCATCTAAGTACATTTGAGTGTATTAGCTTATCAGATTGACTGCTTGTTAAGCTACTCCTGCTCACACCTAATGGTAATGTGACTAATCATGAGATCTGTTACAAGCATCATTTACTTCTCTGTTATGAGTCATCATAGACCTGAAGTACCGAGATATCCTCTGTTGTAAGTCATTACAGACCTGGATATTCTCACTTGATGCAAAAGATGCCAATGTGCACAACCCATTCAAAAGGATGGTTAGAGTTGATCAAATGGCTATCCATGATCATTCTCTATTAAATTAAGTAACATGAACTCTGATTATGCATATTTGTTAGGTAATAAGTTGAGAATAAGTGCTTTCTTGCATGTCTTGATGATGGTTGATCCTCTTTGTCTTGGTATGAGTCACATCTTGTCATACACCTATACCATACTCATCCAAGAATTGAAAAAGTAAGTGAGCTGATAGTTTATGTCAAAAACACTCATTTGCTGTCCTTAGATCTTGTGTCTCCTTTGCTGTGATAATCACTGACCTGGAACACACTTGATCAGGATTTAATCATTGTCTATGACTATTCACACAATTTTTTATTTTAATGTCTGATCTTATCTAATATGATCTCACTGCAATTAAAGATTCTAGTGTAAATATTAGATTTTTATTCTGCTTTAATTTTGATTTTATGCATGTTTTCTTGTGTGCAGGCAATATAACAAAGTTAAGTATGCTATTCTTATGATCAATTAATAAACTTCTAAGTTGTGAAACTTAAAAGTTTAGGGGGAGTAATAATCCAGTAAGAATATTCTCAGAAAATCAAAATAAAAATGATCATGATTGAATTGAACGGGTGATGCTTTAATTTCAAAGTATGTGTGTGTTTATCAAATGATAAAATGATCTCATAATTGTTAAAAACTCATAATTGTTAAAAAGGAAAAGCTTCTTTGAAAAGTTTAAATCAAGACAGATGTTGAAACATTTGGTTGTTCATTTGAAACTAAGATGAAGGGTCAAACTTGTAAATAGTTCAAATTTGAGGGTTAAAACTGAAAATTTGAAACTTTAAGGGTCAAAATTGAAAATTTGAAACTTTAAGGGTCAAAAATGAAAATTTGAAACTTTAAGGGTCAAAAGTGCAAATTTGAAACTTTGAGGGTCAAAAGTGTAAATTTGAAACTTTGAGGGTCAAAATGTAAAAATATGCAATATTGTTTGAATATTAGTATGAAATATTACTAAATTGTTTAAACAGTGTGCAGGTGGAAGACTTGAAAAATTACAAGTGAATGTGGACATTTCAGATTTATCATACGACTAATAGTGCTAATGCTACTGGAAAATTGCTTATGCTACTGAAACAGTACTCATGCTACTGGAACAGTTCTTATGCGACCAACAGTGCTTATGCGACTAACAGTTGTCATGAGTCTGAAACAGTTCTCATACGACTAGGCTAATGTGTCTAACAGTCCTAATACGACTGATGTACAGTGCTTATATGTCTAGATACTTGGTGAAATTTTTGATCTAATGAGTCTGATTGATACTAAAACGACCAACAGTACTCATGAGTCTAAAATTTTTACTTAGTATAAATAGAACACTTGTGATATTCATTTCATTCTAAATTCAAAAACCCTCACAAAACCCTCTGAACACTCGAACTTTCGACTTTCTTCGATCAAAAACCCTTATTCATCGATTGTATTCTCTTCGAACAAAAATTCCCGATTATTGATAGGATTCGTGTGATTGTGAATGTAAGTAAATGAATCATTTTCAACTAATTTCAGTTTAAATGAAACATTTTGATGGTCGTTCGATCCCTGTGGGTCGTATGAACCCTAACACTTAAACATCACAGAGTTCTTCAAATCGAGAGAAAAATGAGAAAAATTGATGATTGATTCATGTTCATCTGATGATTTCGATCATTATATTAGGTTAATCTTGTGATAATCTGATGTTTGATTGAATGTTTGGTTCAGGGTATTCGATGAACAGTCTCGGTTGAACTGTTGAAGAAGATGAACAGTTTCAAAACTTTCAAAATAAAATAAAACAAAATTCAAAATAAAATCAACATTGATACAAATCATCATCTCAGGAATTTAAGAGTTTAATAAAGTGATATAAGATTTCATAAACAGAAGTGTTAAAATGCTAATCAAAAACAGTCTTGAAAATTAATCATTTTTCAAAATTAAGTGAGTACACTTAAACTTAACATTCAAGCTGTTTTCAAAATTCAAATTAAATTTAACACATCAGTTTGTAATTTCTTAAATCATCATTAATTTAAACTCACAATTAATCATTTGCTTCAAAATATACATTATCTAACATCTTTGTTCTTAAATGTGCAGATGGCAGAACTGAAATTTGTTCCTAAGCATAACATTGTTGCATTTTTGAATGATGAAGTTCAAGATGCTTTCTCGTATGAAGATATGATCAGATTTTTGCTAAGAACCAAATATGTTTATGCCATGTGTTACAAAACAGTAATCTATGAAAGGCTTATCAGACAATTTTGGAACACAGCAACGGTTGAAGTTGAAGATGGAAGAAAATTTGTAAGGGGCTTTATAACAAGAGATAGAATGATAGAAGTATCAGAAGATTCTATCAGAAATGCTCTGAGATTAGGAGATAATGATCCAGAAGATAGATGTGAATTCTCTTTTGAAGAATGCAGAGAAAGTTTTATGGCCATGGGTCACCCTGATCAGTTCCCCAAGAAACAATTCTTTCGAGCAAGAGTTTATAATCATTGGAAGCTTCTGTGCTACATCTTTCAACATTGCTTGTCCAAAAGAAGTGCTGGTTGGAATTCATTTCCTACGGACATAGCTTCACCAATTGTTGCTGTTGCTACAAATAGAAGATTTAATATGTCAAGATGGATACTGAATGGTTTTGCATTCAATTTGGAAAAAGGAACAAGGCATAGATACTTAATGTATCCAAGATTCCTCCAAATGATCATTAATGAGGAATATCCTGACATTCATGTGTATGGTGTTGGTGGTGATCGATTGGAGATGGAAAATATGTCTGAAATGACATATAAAAAGTTATCAATGATAACAGGTGCTCAAAATGTACCTATGTTTGACTACATGTTAAATGTAGCAAATGATGAGGTTGACATTAATGTGGAGCATTATCATTTGATAGAAGGAGAACCAATTGATCCTACTGATCTTATAGATGAATTTCCTTTGGATGAAGATGATCAAGATGATGAAGATGATCATGATGATGATAATGATGATCAAGATGATCAAGATGATGATAATGATAATGATGGTGATGAAGCTGAACCACACCAAGACATACTTCATGAACCACCAATATCTGAGCATGAAACTGAAGCTCAAAATGAAGATGATGAAATAATTGGTGATGAAGTGCATGAACAGGAAAGTGATCATGAAGCAGTGGATGATGTAGATGCTTTCATGATTGATGAAACTGCAAATGAAGAGATACATGAAGAAGAACAAGCTCACTTTGAGACTGACCAAGAAATGAATGTTGCTGATCAAATTTTTGATTATGATTTCATTGAGACATTTCAAGTTAATCAAGATATACCTGTGTCTAAAACTGATGTAGCAGTTCAAACTGAAGAAACTGTTGATGTTGATGAACACGAAAGCTTAAAAGCTGAAAATGAAGCAAAAGACAAACAAATTGAAGAACTAAAAGCAGAGCTTGACTTGTTGAAGAAAGCTAATGAACAATTGAAAGAAGATGGTTTGTCTAAAGATGAAAAGATTGTTGGATATGCAAAAGATAAAGAAGATGTTATAAAGAATTTTGTAGTTATGATCAAAGATTATGACTTGCTAGAAGAAAAATTCAAGAATTTGTCTGAAGAAAATAAAAGATTGAATGAAGAATTAACAAAGTTTAAAGAATCAGCAAATCCCTCTTCTCCAGAAATTGTGATTGTTGCTGAAAACATTCCAATTGATATTGAAAAAGTGTCTGAAAGGGAGAAAGGAAAGAGGAAATTAGATGAAGCTGATGTTGAATTTGTGCCTGGAACTTCTTCAAAAGTTCAAAGAGTTGAAGAAACTACTGAAAAAGAACATCAAGAGAGTCAAGAGCAAATGAGTCAAGACAAAATTGGTGCTCTTGAAGATTTGGAAGAAGAATTTGATGATGACTGGTATAATGAAGTTTTAGATGATGATGATGTAGTTGAAGAATTTGAACATCCTCCTTTGGTACATGATCAAGGAGTTGATGATATTCTTTCAGATTTTGAAGAAAGGTACAACTATCTTGTGAAGATGAAATACAACAGAGTATTTTTAGATGGATTAACAGTTTCTCAAATAAATGATGAATATGAGAAATGCATAGCTGCTGAGTCCATTGCTCCAATAGATCCTAATGAAATTGTGATTGAACATGGAGAATGGAACAGAGAAAAAGAAAGTATAAATGTGGATGAACTTTCTAGTTCCGAGCTGCACCATCCTGATCCAGAAGAGATGAGTTTGTTTGCTTTAAGATCATGGTTGCAAGCAAGGAATTATCCTTGGAGAAAATTGAAAAGGCTTCAATCTGTATCCTTAAGAAATCTGGTTAAAAGTTTTCAAGAAACTGAGAAACAAACCAAAAAGATGATTATTTTGGATACTGACAATCCACAATATCTGGAAATCACAAAAAGAACTCGGATTTTAAAGCCTCAGGAGATCAAGCAGATGGCTCAAAAATCAAGTATGTTTGAAAGGAGAAAAGAATTGATGAAGATGTTTCCAGAATCAGAAAAACAAGCATATAAAGCATCTGAAGATCAAATTCAAATTTTTGATAAATCAAGATCAACTGGTGATTTGGTAAGAAATGTTTTACAAAAAGGTCAATCAGTGGCTGAACTGTTAAATGCAATGATTGCACCAGACTTTACCAATCAAGTAAAAATTATAGCATGGAAGTATGATGAAGTGTTTGATGCATTTTTAATTAAAAGAGTGAATGCTATATGTGATGTGTATCATTTTTATGCTAGCATCATAAAACTTCCAGTGCAAGATCTAAAGGAGTTGAATAAATTGAGGTTGATTAACCATTCTAATGCAAAAAGAGGTCAAATGATGGTAGATTTGTTGAGAACCGGATTGACCAGATCAAGTAATTTTCTGAAAACAAGATGTGATCAAGAAGATAAAGAATATTTTATGTCAATGAAAAAGAAGAGAAGCAAGACAGTGAATCAATCAGATGAAGATCACTTCATGATTGAATTTTATGACAAGTTTGTTGAAAAGGTGACAACTCCGGGCATAAAGATGATTGACGGAAATCAAAAATCAAAACCAATTCAAAGATGGTTTTATAATTCAGAAACGTTTGAACTGAAGCTTGTGAGAAACTTAGAAGACTGGAATGAAGACATGATAACTTTGTTTGGAGCCTTTGAGTTGAGGTTATTACATCCAAGTTATATTTCATTTCTATCTGTGCAGAAGTTTGACAAGTTATCAGATGAAACAGCTGAACAAGATAAAAAGTATTTTGTGTCAATTATCAATGTCATGAGTGCAGCCATGGAAAGAATTGCTTTAAGGAAAGCTTTGGCGTATGCAAATATTGTAAAGAAAGATATACCTGATATTGAATTCATGAGAATATCTAGAAAAGGAGTGCTAGAATTGTATACAAAAGACTGTGGGATTCCAATTGAGCTCTATGCTAATGTTGATATAGCATGTTTATCAAAGAGCACATTGGAAAGAATGAAGCACTTAGACATAAAAACAAATGAATCAAAACCAGAACAGGCTGTGCTAGCAAAGAAGTTCAAGTCAGCAATTGAGAATGCTCTGAAGGAAGTTGAAATGTATAAGCAAAAGCCTATGTTCTCTGTAAAAGAAGAGCCTGAGGATTTTATTGCAGATTGAAGATTGAAGATTGAAGATAGAAGATTCAAGGAGAAAAGAAAAAGTCAAAGGATGCTGAGAAGAAATGAAGACAAAGTCAAGATCAAGACAAAAGAAGAAAAAGCAAAGATGGAGCAGAACAGAAGACTGAAGACAATGTCAATCTTAGGGGGAGTATTGTTAGGTCCCTTAAAAGATTAACATTTAGTCTTTTATTGTTTAGTGTCTGTTTTTGTATTTTATACTAGTATAGGGACTAGTTGTGTAAATTTAGTTCCTTAGGTCCTAGTATAAATAGATTAGACGTAGTGTAGATAGTAAGTTTTTGCATGTTTTATGAGAACTGCTTTCTATCACTGTAATCGTCTTTGCAATCAATGGAATGTGAATTTTGTTGATTTGTCTTGATTTGATTACACTTGATTGTATTTTGCTTTGAATTGTTCATCTAATTGATACAGATTGCTCTAATTGATCCTATCAGTTCTTCCTTCAAAACTCGTAGTTTGCTCTTTCTCTCTCTAAAACTTTCGCTAATTTGGGGTTGTGAGAAAAAGAGTGGGCAGCCATCCCTATGTATATCATATATTTACTTTTCTTTGTACTTTTTACACAACACCCCCTTCCACTTTTTCTTTCTTTTCCTTTTCTTCCAAAATTCTTTCTTTTCTTTCTTCTTATTATTTCTCTTTGTCTGATCAAAATATCAGGTGTTACATTAATGGTACGTTCTTTATTAATAATCATTATGTTTGTTTTATTCAACACTGGAGCTAATTTAAGTTTTATGTCAATAGAATTTGGGCCTTTATTAGGTATGAAACCTTGTAAGCTAAACAAGAAATATATTATTAAACTAGCTAACAGGAAGAAAATAGAATCTAACAAAGTAATCAGAAATTGTACCTTAGAACTTAATGATCATCTTTTTAGTATCAACTTATTACCTGTTGTTCAGGAAAGTTTCGATGTTGTAATTGGAATGGATTGGCTCTCTCAGAACCATGCTAAAGTTGTATGTTTTTAGAAGATTATTCGCTTATCGACCCTCAACAATTAAGTTTTAATCATTCAAGTAGACAAAGAAAAGCCTTCCTTTAAAATTATTAATCTCATGAAAGCTTATGGATATTTAAGTTAGAAATATCCAGCTTTCCTAGTAAAAGCAATTGACGTCAAGAATCAAGAGCAAAAGGTTGAAGACATTCCGGTAGTGCGAGAATACCCGAAAGTATTTCCTGAAGTTTTACCAGGTTTACCTCAGCAAAGACAGATCAAGTTTCAAATTGATCTAGTGCCTCCAGCTACACCTGTTGCTCGATCACTGTATATGCTAGCACCCACTAAAATGCAAGAGTTGTCAAAACAACTGCAAGAGTTATTAGACAAGGGGTTTATTCGACCAAATTTTTCCCCTTAAGGAGAGCCAGTTCTATTTGTCAAAATTAAGGATGGATCATTTAGAAGGTGTATTGATTACCAGGAATTAAATAATCTCACTACTAAGAATCGGTACCCATTGCCAAGAATTGATGATCTATTTGATCAACTACAAGGATCTAGTTACTATTGAAAAAACAATATGCGATCTGGTTACCTAAACAACTATTAATAGCAGAAGAAGACGTCCTGAAGACAGCCTTTAGAACGTGTTATGGTCATTATGAATTTCTAATGATGCCGTTTGGTTTAACTAATGCGCCTGCTGTGTTTATGGTTCTCATGAATAGACTCTACAAACCCTACTTGGATAAGTTCATGATAGTATTTATTGACGATATCCTAATATATTTACAGTCCAAGGAGGATCATGAGCGCCATCTTCGACTCATTTAAAGCGTCTTAAAAGTAGAAAAGTATATGCTAAACTTTCCATGTGCGAGTTTTGGCTTCGAGAAGTTCGTTTCCTCGGGCATGTTATTAACGAAAAGAGTATTCATATGGATCCGACAAAATTTGAAGCAATCAAGAATTGGGAAGCACCTAAGTCTCCAACAGAAGTGCGACAATTCTTGGGATTAGCCGGTTACTATCGTAGATTTATTGAAAATTTTTCAAAGATAGCCCATTTTTTGACTTTATTAACTTGTAAACATAGAAAATAATAATGGGGCATTAATAAAGAAGAAGCGTTTCAATTGTTGAAGCAAAAATTATGTAGTGCGCCCATACTGTCATTGCCTGACAAAACAGATGAATTTATAATGTATTGTGATGCCTCCCATTCGGGTCTTCGTTGTGTGCTAATGCCAAAAGATAAAGTGATTTTCTATGCATAAAAACAATTAAAAGTGCATCAAAAAAATTACACTACCCATGATCTTTAACTAGGAGCTGTGGTTTTTGCTCTAAAAATCTAGAGACATTATTTTTATAGGACCAAATTTGTTGTGTCCACTGATCACAAGAGCTTATGACATATTTATAATGAGAAGGATTCAAATATGAGATAGCGTCGTTGGATCGAGGAGTCAAATGGTCATGATTGTGATATTCCATATTACTCAGGCAAAGCCAATGTTGTTGCAGATGCACTCAGTAGAAAAGAAAGAGAAAAACCTCTGCGAGTACGAGCGTTAGAATTAACCATACACTCGAATCTTATCACTTGGGTTCGTGACGCTCAAATTGAATCATTAAAGGACAAAAATTTAGAAAGTGAAGGCCTGCGAGGAATGGTCAAGGAGTTAATGCCTGATTCTTATAACTTGATGCATTTTGCTAGCGGAATATTGGTTCCAAAGTACGGAGACTTGCGCAAGATAATTCTAGACGAAGCTCATAAGTTGAGATACTCAATTCACCTAGGATCAGACAAGATGTACCATGAAGTAAGGGAGTTATTCAGGTGGCCTAATATGAATGGTGATATAGCTTCATATATGGCCCAATGTATGACTTACTCTAAAGTAAAAGCAAAATACCAGAAACCATCCGGACTCTTGCAGCAACCTGTGATCCCAAAATGGAAATGGGAGTGTATTCCCATAGATTTTATGACGAAATTACCCCGAATGTCAGTGGTTATGATACGATTTGGGTAGACTAAGTAAGTTGGGTGAACTTCATACTCATGAGCATGTTTTTCGGTTATTAATTGAATCCTTCCCGGTTAGGATCTTGATTGATTGGTGTGAGGATTTCTTGAACTACTATTAGATCACACTTGAAGGTGAGTTCTTTGGTCCCATTTTAAACACTGTTTTATCTAAATGTTTGGGGGAAGGCATAATTTATGATATGATGGGTAAATGGGATTATATATAATATTATGATGGCATAAGTTGGGTCAGTAGTGTATTTATTGAGTCCCTAAATCACCTATAATAATTAGCCTCGGGGAGGAAACAGACTTATATTGGTAGCTCTATAAGGATAGAAGGGCCCGCTCTCACAGCCAGTCCTCTGGTCAGGTTATAGCGAGAGAGTTTATTTGTTTGGACTATTATAGGGTAATGACGTGTTTCTTGATTTGGTTATGGACATATAAACAAAGTTAATCATGGTACCTAGCTAGTCTATGATAATTACACAACTATCTCGTGTACATCATATCGTTTACGAAAATTGAATGTTTTGAAATTTAAAAACCCGAACACTCATAAACTTTATATTGACCTGTTATTCTTCATGCTTTTTAGGCTTGTAGGTACGCTCGGTTGGGAACAATGGAAATGTGTCTTGGAGAGTCAAGTGTGTCGGTTGATTACTTGTTTTAGGAACTTTTAAATGAAACATGTCGTTTTCATAACTAAATAGGATTTGTTATTATCTATGTTTGAACTCCACTTTAGTTATGACTAAGGATATGAATAACCTTATTTACTAGTAGTCAACTTGTATTATTTAATGTTTGACTATGATCATTAGTAAAATTCCGACTTCCGTCATCACCACGTCACGTGACATTCCGCTGCCATTTTCAGGGTATGGCACAAGAATCTTGAACATCAGCAAGAGTTTATATTTAGTTGTATTCAGGTTCTAGAGAATAACATCCAAGACCTCACTTCTAGAGTTTTTTTAAAGTTTGCATAGCAGCGTACTATTGAAGTTGGAGAGTCTAACGGATAGCAATCTACAGGCCCTAAAGTTGATGTTGATCCTGCTAATACTGTTGAGCCTATTGCTGATCCTATTGGATCTGAGAAAGCAACAGAAACTTCCGGTGTTGATCAAGAACCGACCAACATAGTTCTTATTGAGGTTACTGATGATCAACCTATAGTTCACACGGGAGAAGTGTTTGTGGAGCCAGAGCATGATATATAGTTCAGTGAGCCTGCGAATGATGATTATGACTTAGACTGGTGGATTTCAGTTATGATGAAGAAGACTATATTGATGATGATAAGGATGATAATGGTGGTGATGATGGGAATGATGATTAGGGAAAGAAAAAGGGAGATGATGATGATAATGATGATGATCAGAGTGGTGATATAGGTTCGACTACTAGTCCTTCTAGCTCTTTAGGTTCTACTAATGTCTCCAGACCAAGACCTAATAATACATACATTTATGTCCCTTTGGATCATGTTACTGAGGAGATGTACGAGAAAGTGTTCTATACTTTTTAGCAACAAATTCTTGCCGAAGAATCTGATAAAGATTTTAGATTGTTTGATGATTTAGAAGAAGCTATGGATTACACAGATGTATTTGGGAATAGTCTGAAAGACTTATTTTTAGATATTTTAGTTGAGCGAGGATAAATTGTAAATGATTCAGGTGATAAGCAGACGACTGACAAGACTGATATACTACTGGAAAATGCGCAATGCGTCAAGTCGGGAGTATTATAGTTGATGCACCAGCACCACCAGCCTATATCGATATGCTTAGACATTCCAAAACTTTTGCAAGGTACGGAAATGTAGAGCGAATCATTAGTTGGGCGTATGATGGTGAGAAAAAGGACAAGCTGGTGAGATAGAGTACTATCAAGACTAGCATGACTTTCATACACTAAGAGCTTTTGATTTGTATGCCATGGGTCGTGTTTCATTCATCAATTTGAGTAATTATAGGAAGGCTAACTGGATAAGGAAAATGATTTGGAGGCAGAGTAATCTAACTTCAAGGACTTTAATATTGCTAAATCTAAAGTCATTGAGGATAAGACTCGTATAGATCCGAACATCAACAAGCCTATGAAGATATGAGTTTACAAGCATCCCAGATATACACGAAAGATCCCCATTCATGCTCTGATGCCAGTTAACAACTTGGCTAAGTTTATGTGGTAGAGTTGTGAAAAAGAAACTGGGCACGTCGTGATATATTATGTTGATAAGGATAACCATGTCATCGACCCTGTGGATATGCTTAAGTTTGAAAAAGACGATTTGATGAAGATACAAGCTTGTCCAATTGTAGTTGTTCAATCGGTTCATCTGTTAGCAGCAAAGTATGGTTTTTGATTATGAAGGCCCTGGATAACAAGATGTATGCTTATAAGGGCGATTACAAAGTTGTAGACATAGACTTTTGAAGATTTGATTCACCGAGCCAAGGGGGAGATTGTAGGGATTAAACCTAGAGTCTTGGGAAATCAAATGAAGATAATGACAATCAGTCGAGTCACGCAAGAACTATAGATCTGTGTGAGAACTTACTTTCCACGCTAGACCTTTTGGGTTTAGCATAAATAGTTTCTTTTGATGTAATTAAGTAGATTTCCTGATTTTGTTCGAACTTGTAAACCTTTGAATCAGAGAGTAATATAGAATTTGAAGTTTATTTACTTTTGTTACTTGAATCCTATTCTTCTTGTCTTCTAATCATTCAATCACTATACTATGAGAGATTACATTCCGCATTCTCCTCACGAGATCAATTTACATTGTATTTGAAGATCCTTACACTTACCTATAAGTGGATACTCACCCCAAAGGTTCCTAGGTAAGATAAATGGATCCATCGATTGATTTGGATTTACATGATCACCTTGTCTAGACAGAATACCCAAGTTACAGGCACCTACTCTTCCAGCATTGCATGTATTTAGTTATAGGACTTAGACTTTGATGGAATTTGAAATCTATGAATAACAATTCAAAATACAAAATTTTAAAATCTATCAGATTTCGCCACAATGACTTAGAATATGAATAGAGATTGTGTGCATGTTGATTAAACCAAGTTTATAAGGAGAATCACATAGGGCATATAACATACAATCATGTCTAAGCGTATAAAGTAAATGAGAGGATGAAGTGTGAGGTACTTAGTTATAATCAAGGTCATTCTATTACTAATAACCTAATTCTCTATAATCATGACTCTGATACCAATCTTTCATATCTAATCGATGGCGAAATCATTGGTGGCGGATGAATATGAATCTATTGCTTATAGCATATGGTATCTAAAATGTTAATATAATATTAACTACGTATTTCATTAACTTTATGGTCAAACATTGCATTACAATTAAACATAAGTAAAATAGAACATAACAATTGACTTTTTATAACTAGGTCGACCATCCTAGATCTAAACTTTAAGTGGAATCCCACTAAGCTACACTTCTTGAAATCATATGAATAATAACAAGACAGCTAAAGAATTGGTTGGTGAGTAACCATAGGTTTTCATACATAGATATATTGCATAAATTGATGGAAATAATTCAATTCTCATGAAATGTCAAGACTTATAATGCAATACTGAAACGTAAAGGACAAACTAAACATAATCAAACCTACTGCCAGAATTGACTCGGTTCGTAGAACTCTTATGATTATGCTTGAATCCGGTTTCAATCACCCTCGAATAATCAAATAAGATATGTTTGTAAAGTTAATAGATCTATCATTGTTGTCTTGGTTTAAATAATTGATGGTTGTGCTAGTACCAAATTTTATCTAACTATGAACATATAACTGCAAGTAATAACATAGCATGATTTGAATTGAATTTTGAATAAATAAACAAAGAATAACAAATAATTGATATGATTTACCAAAGATGTAAAATACATATAAATGAGCTATAAATACGCACTTGATAATAGAATATGATTTGAATAATAAAAATACTAGAATAGTGTATTAAATTGAAACAATATCAGGATTAAAGAATAAATATTGATATGGGAAACCAGGAGTTACATTTAGGATTTAATGTTACAAAATAGTTTAAATAAAATATTGTATTAGATTTTTTATATAATTTGATTTAATACGATGAAATAAACTGATTAGATTTGAATAATAATGACTAATAAATAATTACTTTATATTTAAATATTACAATTAAATCTTTAATTTATAATAATTTAATAAATAAAATTTGAATATGAAAGTGTGAAAATAATTAGTTTAATTATTATTTGATAATTAATTTGATAATTAATTATTTGATTGAATTGTATTTGTAATAGTTCTTGATCTAATATTGCATAATATATGTTTCATTAAGATTAATTTTCTATAAAGTTTAAAATTTTTAAATAAATTTAACCGAATTGGATTTGAATAATCCAAACTATTATTTATTGCTCGATAATAATTCATACTATTGATTTGACCGATAATAATCCTAACTTTTATTTTTATTACAAACAACAGTCACAGTTGTATAATTATCATACATTCAAACTCAATTTGTATTTATTTTAGGATCGATTTAGCTTGTATGTTTTTTCATTTCTTTCATATTCATTATTGTGAACGAAATCGAGTCGAAGTCAAGCGTAAATTTTTAATAATTATGTTACTGGGATTGTTGTTGGTAATAAAAATAAAACTTGGGATTGTTACCGGCCAAATCAATAATATGGATTATTATCGACCAATAAATAATACAATAAATAATAGTTTTAATTTTAAAATCTAACTTGCCTAAATTTTATTATATTTTTAAAACAATTAAACCTTTAAAACTAAAGAAACTGAAAATTATAATTTTATAGAATTTAATTAATAAATTATTAATTAGTATTAATTTAAAAAATTACTTTTTTGGTCGTTGGTTTTATATCATTATATTATCTTATTACTTGTGTTTTAGTTCCTTCAGTCTCAATACACGTGTTTCAAAAAAAATCACTAAAACAATCATTCCATCCAAATCCCTAGATAACGTCTGTTACCACTAGGGGTAAAACCGTCATTTTCTTTATTAGATTGTTATTTTCATGCATTGTTTTATATCATTTTTATCATTTCAATACTCACGATCGATCACTTTCTCGTTCACCCTTTCTTCTTATTCAGCATGATCCATCTAACTCTACAAAGGTTTACAACTCTTCCTTTTAGATTATTCATATGCGTAGATTCTTATACCATTCGATACCACACGCATATACACACGATCTCAATTTGTGTCATGATTCATCATACACAAGAATGACACATTTTAAGCCCGATTTCTTTTTTAACCTCTAGATTGAATACACTTATAATGTTACGATATGTTTTTGTTTTTGGAGATGTCAGTGTTTTAGCTAGTTATTAACTTTAATATTGTTGTATATAAACTGTTTTTTATTATATAATATTTTTGGATGTAAATAAAGTTTTTATTTATTAATATTCATTTTATCCACAGCATCAAGCGGGTGTGAACTTGCTAGTAAATAACAAAAACGACCTTTATTCAAAGTACCCAACCGATCCATTTTTTGGTCATCTCTTCCTTCTAGACTACTTAAAATAATCTTAATAATCATACTTGGGGAATCTCCTAACTCTTTTGCCATTGGCGATTTCCTACCCTTGATAATTGTTTTGATGAATTATTAATGAAAATGAAAGGGGAAACGACAAAGGCACAATGCAAAAGAAAAGAAAAGAAAAAGAAGCCACATACATGAACACAGGGCAAAACCACGTAAGAACAAAAGAAAAAGAGACTGATGCAAAAAATGTATGAAATGAGTCTTGAAAACGAGTTAGGCAATAGAGAAACTAAAAACCTAACCAACATGCTAGACAAACAACTTGTTATAAAGCCTAACTACAAATTATACAACCATTAACAAAAATCACCAGCGTGCCATTGTGTTTGAAAGTTTTAAAATCAAATAAAGATGATAATTATACTTAAATTATCATTAGTGGTGTTGAAGAAGAAGAAAAAATTATGTTGAAGAAGAAGAAATGATAACTGTGAATGTGGTTAATCACGAGTACTAAAATGACACAAATGATATAAAACCAGGTGTGACATCCGGTAATTATCCGTTACCAAACTCCGTTAGTTCCGTTAAATCTTGCATCCACATGTCGTAAGCAAACACTAGTTGTCGTTGAACGTTGGTGACTTTAAAATAATTAATAATGACAAATCAATAATAATCTAATCAATAATGTGATTATTGTATTATGCTTATGTGTTTGCGCGTTTTAAATGTTCATTGTGAAAATTAATCCCGTAACGTGGAAACATGTGTATTAATTCGTATGCTTGGTGTTTAGTAAAGATAAAATATATAGTTGTTATTATTAGGTTATATGTTTAACAACTTAGTTAAAAACACTTTCAGAAATGAGTTTAAAGACTAATTTTTATAAAATACAAAACACAAGGGTTTAAATGGTAATTAGGCAAAATTAAAAGAAATAAAACAACCCCAAACCCTAACCCCCACCCTTCGGCCGCGATCTCACTCTCCTCTCCCTCCCTTTTATGATTTCAATCAAGAACAAGCCAAGAATCCACAGATTTGATCAAGTACAAGCAATAGAACAAGTTAGAATCATTGATTACAAGTCATGTAAGGCCCCGATCCCGGGCACCTCACAGTTGGTCATTCACAGCATAAAATATTACATATTATAAATTCTAGCAGCGGAATTAATTTTTAACAAAAGTCATTCATTTCATTAATAACACTGTTGCTAAGTAATACACCCTGGTTTAGTCAGTTTACAAAAGAACAGTTTATCTGCATTACAAAACAACAGTGATTTCTATTAAGAATGGATGTCAGTCTTTCCCTGCCGAGTAGCTCCACCTCGTGCCATCCTCAGCAATATTTACCTGCCAACTGAAAATGTATAAAAGTCAGCGTTGCTGAGTGAGTTCTAGTTTTATAATTAAAATACTTTCTATATGTTGTATATTAAAATACTCTTTTCTTTAAAATACAACTCTGTACTGTATATGCGAGCACGCATTAACTGTGTGAACAAATATTGTTCGTTCTCTGTACTGTATGCCTTGTCTGTAAACTTTTTAACTTTATGTTCCACTGTCTATGTGGATCAGTGCGCAATGCCCCAACTATGTGCGCGATGTAAACGGGTGATGGGCCATCTATATTCCCTCGAAAGGGTCAACTGTATCCCTCAAAAGGGCCAACTATGTTCCCAGAAGGGTCAACTGTATCCCTCGAAAGGGCTATGTGTATTGTGTACAAGGCCGACCCAATCACCCAGGGCACGCTACAAAGGTCCTGCCAATCTCAATCGATTGACCCTTTGTGCATAAAAGGGTAGCTAACCCGCAACACAGTTGAGCTAACGACAACACGGTCGTGTCCCTCCTATGTGCTTGCAAGACTTATTAACATTTTATTTATGTTCCACTTCTTTTCTTTATTGCTCTTTTATTTTATTATTACAATATTCTTTACGTTACGATAATAACATACCACGTAAAGTCACATACTATGAGTAATAATAATAATAGCAATAACTATAATAAGGAACAATTATAAATAGTCATATCATGCATGGAACACCATCATTAATAGGCCCTTAGTCAACCTCGATCAAACCCTAAAGCACAGACTCCCAGAAAATTCTGTAAAATTTTCTAAGTGTTTGGGCGCAAGAGCCCTGTTTGGGCGCATGAGCCCTGTTCAGGCTTTTCACCACTATGTAGGCTCACCAGCCTACACTTAGAAACTTTTTCACTTTAGGCGTATGAGCTATTCAGGCCTATGAGCACTGTTTAGGCTCATTACCCTGTACTTAGTTTCTAAGTCAAAATCTCAGGCGTATGAGTACTATTCAGGCATATTACCCTATACCTAGTTTTCTAAGTCATTATTTTAGGCACAAGAGTACTGTTTAGACTCATTACCCTACACTTAGGCTTTTAAGCCATTTTTTTCAGGTGTAAGAGCCCTGTTTGGGCATATCACCTTACACTTAACTTTTTCTAAGTCATTTTCAAGCACATGAGCACTGTTGAGGCTCATGAGCCTTAGGCGTATTAGGTACTGTTTGGGCATATGAGAACTATTTGGACTCATGACCCTACTTAGAACATTTCTAAGGCAATCCTGGGCGTAAGAGGTTACTGTGTAGGCTCATCAACCTTCTGTCCAGCTTATTACTATGATATTTCCAAACCCAAACATCAGGCCTAAATGTTCTAAGCTTACCAAGGTCCTTATAAGCATGAACTACACATAAACATCTATTAAACATCATCAACCATGCCAAAATACATACGGGTATCAATAGAATAACATAGTAAAATCGTTTAATACATTTCCAGCCCCAAAAGAGTTTAAAACAAGTAAAAACCGGGGTCTAGAAACTCACCTTAGCAGTCTCTCGGGTATGACTTCTTCAAAAACCCGTTTGCTATAAGTTCAACACCTATAAAACCCAAATGAACACACCCAAACACAAAACACACACATAAGAACATGCATTCTCGGTTTCTTAGCCAAAACACAACTTAAAAACACTAATTCTTACCTTGAATTCAATTTCTTCTTCTTTCTCTCTCTAAAAACCGAAGCCTCTGCTGTTTCTCTTTCTAAAAACCGAATGAGAGTGTTTGACAGGCCAAAATGGGTGGCCATAACCCTTTATTCACCAACTTTTATTCTCTTTGTCCTTTTGGCACTTTTTACCCCTCAACTTTAGGTTGACTTTCATTTCTTCCTTTTTCTTTCTCTTTTATTCTTTTATTTCTTTAAAAAGAAAATACGGGTGTTACAAGTCCACCCCCCTTATATAGGTTTCGTCCCCGAAACCTGTTATTCCTCAAACAGATGAGAATAATGCTGCCTCATCTCTTCCTCAGTCTCCCATGTGAATTCGGATCCCATTCTATGCTTCCACTGTACATGCACAAGAGGGACCACTTTATTCCTTAACTTCTTTTCTTTACGATCGATTATTGCCACTGGTTGCTCAACGTAATTGAGCCATTCGTCTACTTCAATATCCTCCAGTGGAACAATCATATCTTTATCATCTAAGCACTTTCTCAGATGAGATACATAGAATGTGGGATGAATTCCACTTAACTCATCTGGCAATTCAAGTCGATAGGCTACCTCTCCTACTCGTGCGACGATTCGGAAAGGTCCTATATATCTCGGGCTTAACTTACCTCGTTTTCTGAATCTAATAATTCCTTTCCAAGGTGAGACCTTCAACATGACTCGGTCGCCAACCTTGAACTCTATTGGTCTTCGCCTCTTGTCAGCATACGACTTTTGTCTATCTTTCGCCACCTTCATGAAGGCTTTGATCTTTTCCAACTTCTCAGTCGTAGCTTCGATCACCTCAACACCTCCTAACTCTTTCTGCCCAATGTCTCCCCAACACACGAGCATCCTACATCTCCTACCGTATAGCATCTCGTAGGGTGGCATGCCAATACTGGCATGATAACTGTTGTTGTACGAGAATTCTGCTAGCGGTAAGTGATCATCCCAACTCCCTCCAAAATTGATCACGCACGCCCGAAGCATATCCTCGAGCGTCTGTATCATCCTCTCAGACTGACCGTCCGTCTGAGGATGATAGGCTGTACTAATGTGTAGCCTCGTCCCCATGGCATCATGGAATCTTCTCCAAAACTTCGATGTAAACCGAGTGTCACGATCCGACACAATAGACACCGGCACGCCATGACGAGCTACGATTTCCTTGATGAACAGATCCGCCAGTCTTTCGGATGAATATGTCTCGCGGATCGGTAGGAAGTGGGCACTCTTTGTTAGTCGGTCGACAATCACCCAAATAGTATCGCATCCCCTCGATGTGCGAGGTAGCCTAGTAATGAAGTCCATGGTGATATGCTCCCACTTCCATTCGGGTATATCCAACGGTTGGATCTTCCCGTACGGTTTCTAGTGTTCCGCCTTCACTTGGAGACAAGTGAGGCACTTACTCACGTACTCCACTACATCGCGTTTCATACCCGGCCACCAGTAATTTTTCTTCATATCGTGATACATCTTGGTAGCACCGGGATGAATGGAGTATCGAGTCTTATGGGCTTCATCCATAATCTTTCCACGTAGATCCCCATATCGAGGAATCCACATTCGCCCGAATCGGGTCTTAACACCAAGAGTGTTCTCACCCAATTCCGTAACTAGACCCCTCATCCTTTCGGAGTTAAGATGATCTGCTTTCAAAGCCTCATCTTGGAACTCCTTAATCTGTGTCATCACATCGGAGGTCATAATCAGCTGATAAGCCTTCACCCGGATCGGCTCGGGCCTTTCCTTTCGGCTAAGGGCATCTGCCACCACGTTGGCCTTGCCCGGATGGTAATGGATTTCGCAATCGTAATCCTTGATGAGCTCCAACCGTCGCCTCTGCCTCATGTTTAAATCTTTCTGCTCGAAAAAGTACTTCAAGCTTTTGTGGTCTGTGAAGATGGTGCACTTTGTCCCGTATAGATAGTGCCGCCAAATCTTCAACGCAAAAACCACCGCAGCTAGTTCTAGATTGTGTGTGGGATAGTTGACTTCATGGGTTTTCTGTTGTCGGGATGCGTAGGCTATTACCCTTCCATGTTGCATCAATACACAACCTAGCCTAGAGTAAGATGCATCCGAATATACCACTAAGTCTTCACTTCCCTCGGGCAATGTCAAGACAGGAGCTTGTGTTAGTCTCGTCTTCAACTCCTCAAAGGCACTCTCCTGCTCTCGACCCCACACAAACTTCACATCCTTGCGGGTCAACTTAGTCAAAGGTGAGGTTATCTTGGAGAAGTCTTGAATAAATCTCCTATAGTAGCCCGCCAATCCCAAGAAGCTACGAATCTTAGATGGCGTCTTTGGTGACTTCCATTGCATCACAGCCTCAACCTTTGCTGGGTCCACCTTGATTCGCTCTGCATTTACCACGTGACCCAGAAATTGCACCTCACGTAGCCAAAAAGCACACTTGGAGAACTTAGCATACAGTTTCTCCCTTCTCAAAGTTTCTACCACCTCCCGAATATGACCGGCATGCTCTTCTTCGCTCCTTGAATAAATCAGGATATCATCGATGAACACAATCACTGATTTATCTAACATTGGCCGACACACTCGGTTCATCAAATCCATAAAAGCAGCTGGCGCGTTAGTTAGACCAAATGACATAACGAGAAACTCATAGTGTCCATAACGCGTACGAAAAGCTGTTTTAGGAATGTCCTGCACCCTCACTTTCAATTGATGGTAGCCAAATCGAAGATCTATCCTCGAGAACCAACTGGCACCCTGAAGCTGGTCGAACAAGTCGTCAATCCTCAGTAATGGATACCGATTCTTTATCGTCAATTTGTTCAACTCACGGTAGTCGATACACATTCTCATGCTACCGTCCTTCTTTTTCACGAATAAGACCGGAGCACCCCAAGGAGAGATACTCGGTCTGATGAAACCCTTATCGAGTAATTCTTGTAGTTGCTCCATTAACTCCTTCATTTCAGTCGGAGGTAATCGATATGGTGCCTTGGCGACAGGTTGGGCACCGGGTATCAAGTCGATTTGAAATTTGATTTCGCGATCTAGTGGCACACCTGATAGGTCCTCTGGAAATACATCGGGAAAGTCACACACCTCCGGTACATCGGATAATTGGGGTGTCGGCGTGTCCACATTCTTCACGTAGGCCAAGTAAGCGCTACATCCACGCCTCATGTACTTTCCTGCCACCGCCATTGAAATCACTTTCGGAACCGTCGTAACCCGATCGCCGTATATTGTCACCGGACTTCTGTCAGGCCGCCGTCAGTCTAATCATCTTCTTACGACACACGATATTCGCTTCATAGGTTGCTAACCAATCCATCCCTAGTACTACATCAAATCCACCTAGGGGCATCACATGTAATTTAGCAGCAACCCTATGACCTTCTAATTCTATGGCACAATCTTCTATTACATCAGTAACTCTGGTGGACTTACCGATAGCAGTTTCTACATCAAAAGGCTCGCTAATACCCCTACTGCTAACAGAAAACTTAGCACAAAAGGTAGTAGAAATAAAACTCCTACTAGCACCAGAATCAAATAATACAGAGGCACAAGTTTGATTAACTAGAAACATACCTGACACGACATCGGGATCCACTCTGGCTTCTTCCCGGGTCATGGTGTAAGCTCTAGCACTTGCTCTCTGCCCTCCTTCTTCCGGCTTCTTATTCCCCGCTCCATAGCTCTCCGCCCTCGGCTTCTTACAGTCTCTAGCGATATGGCCAGGCTGGCCACACCTGAAGCATACGTTCAGTCCGAACCTACACTCACCAGGATGCTCCCTTCCACATTTGTCACATTTCTTTGACCCCGAGCTGGACGAACCCACCCTACGGTCATCCATTCTCATCTTCTTGTTGTTCGGGGTGAAACCACCCCACCTAAACCTCTTTCCATTTCAACTCCGGTCACCACCACCGGTCTTCTTCACTTCCACCACCGTCACTTCCCTTTCATTGTAGAGCCTCCCAGCCAGATCCACTACCGACCTATAGGTGCTCGGTCTAGCAGCGATCATGTGTCTACGAATGTCAGCTGGCAGTCCCTGAATATACCGGTTAATCTTTCGAGACACCGGCGTCACATGATCCGGCACCAGTCTCGCCATCTTATTAAATTTGGTGGTGTACTGTTGGTGGGTCATGGTCCCCGCCTCAAGTTGTATGAACTCCCTCTCGATCTTATCGAGTTCCCTGTGAGGACAAAATTCCTTAATCACCAGCTTCTTCAACTCGTTACATCGCATTTTCCCGATGACCCTAGAACCTTCAGCTTGGACAATATTGTCCCACCAACACAAGGCCGAGTCGACAAAAGAGTGAGTCGCGAACTTCACCTTTTGATCTTCACGACACTCACTGATCTCCAACACTGTCTTCTTCACTTCCACCACCGTCACTTCCCTTTCATTGTAGAGCCTCCCAGCCAGATCCACTACCGACCTATAGGTGCTCGGTCTAGAAGCGATCATGTGTCTACGAATGTCAGCTGGCAGTCCCTGAATATACCGGTTAATCTTTTGAGACACCGGCGTCACATGATCCGGCACCAGTCTCGCCATCTCATTAAATTTGGTGGTGTACTGTTGGTGGGTCATGGTCCCCACCTCAAGTTGTAGGAACTCCCTCTCGATCTTATCGAGTTCCCTGTGAGGACAAAATTCCTCAATCACCAGCTTCTTCAACTCGTTACATCGCATTTTCCCGATGACCCTAGAACCTTCAGCTTGGACAATATTGTCCCACCAACACAAGGCCGATTCGACAAAAGAGTGAGTCGCGAACTTCACCTTTTGATCTTCACAACACTCACTGATCTCTAACACTGCCTCCATCTCCCTCACCCAGCGGTGAGCGGCAGCAGCATCGCCATTGCCATCCAAGGTCGGGGGCTTGCACCTTTGAAATGCCCCATAGCTGCATCCCTTGGTCGTTATCCCTACTACATCCTCCCCTTCCTCGTCGGAAACTACTATCTTAGGATCCGGTCCTTCCTCTCCTCCCTTGCTTTCCTTCCCAGTCGACCCTCTCCTGTCCTCCTTCTCCTTTCTCTCCTCATTCCTCACAGCTCGAATAACATCGGTCACTATAGATGGCATAACTGCCTGCAGGACCTGGTGTACCTCATCAGCAATCGCCTCCCTAGCTAAGGCATTCAGGCTAGCATGCTCATTTCCTTTAGCCCGGTCAGGAACCTCAGGGTTCTCATGGGTCGTCTTAACAGCTTTGGCACTACTCCTGGTCATACGCGGTTTGCCTCTACCTCTAGAAGCTTTAGAAGGTTTCTTCCCAGCCATTTCCTAAGCACTATAAGATTCAAACACTAACACAGTCATTCAAGGTAATGGCTCAGTTTATGTCAAGTATAGTAAGTCCCTAATTACAGTG
Organism: Flaveria linearis; assembly: GCA_024085815.1. Taxonomy (NCBI): domain Eukaryota; kingdom Viridiplantae; phylum Streptophyta; class Magnoliopsida; order Asterales; family Asteraceae; genus Flaveria; species Flaveria linearis. Next base: position 53,816,652 of record CM044006.1, read on the forward strand.
GCCAATTGTGATTGGCCAATTGTGATTAGCCACTTACTTTACTTTTCAGACCCCAAGCATTTCCTATCCTGACTTCATTAGTATCTAAATCTACTATGATCACATAAGTCAAATAGCACACGCACATAATACCGGTTAACTTTTAAGAAAAGAAATACCTGATGGCACGGAGCTGCTCGGGCTGACCTCCCTCTTTCTGTCCCATTTTCAGTTTAAGTTTAGGTTTATTTTGAAAATTTACCCGTTTCACTTAAACTATGGCTCTGATACCAACTTGTAAGGCCCCGATCCCGGGCACCTCACAGTTGGTCATTCACAGCATAAAATATTACATATTATAAATTCTAGCAGCGGAATAAATTTTTAACAAAAGCCATTCATTTCGTTAATAACACTGTTGCTAAGCAATACATCCTGGTTTAGTCAATTTACAAAAGAATAGTTTATCTGCATTACAAAACAACAGTGATTTCTATTAAGAATGGATGTCAGTCTTTCCCTGTCGAGTAGCTCCACCTCGTGTCATCCTCAGCAATATTTACCTGCCAACTGAAAATGTATAAAAGTCAGCGTTGCTGAGTGAGTTCTAGTTTTATAATTAAAATACTTTCTATATGTTGTATATGAAAATACTCTTTTTTTTTAAATACAACTCTGTACTGTATATGCGAGCACGCATTAACTGTGTGAACAAATATTGTTCGTTCTCTGTACTGTATGCCTTGTCTGTAAAGTTTTTAACTTTATGTTCCACTGTCTATGTGGACCAGTGCGCAATGCCCCAACTATGTGCGCGATGGAAAACGGGTGATGGGCCATCTATATTCCCTCGAAAGGGTCAACTGTATCCCTTGAAAGGGCCAACTATATTCCCCGAAGGGTCAACTGTATCCCTCGAAAGGGCTATGTGTACTGTGTACAAGGCCAACCCAATCACCCAGGGCACGCTACAAAGGTCCTGCCAATCTCAATCGATTGACCCTGTGTGCATAAAAGGGTAGCTAACCCGCAACACAGTTGAGCTAACGACAACACGGTCGTGTCCCTCCTATGTGCTTGCAAGACTTATTAACATTTTATTTATGTTCCACTTCTTTTCTTTATTGCTCTTTTACTTTATTATTACAATATTCTTTACGTTATGATAATAACATACCACGTAAAGTCACATACTATGAGTAATAATAATAATAGCAATAACTATAATAAGGAACAATTATAAATAGTCATATCATGCATGGAACACCATCATTAATAGGCCCTTAGTCAACCTCGGTCAAACCCTAAAGCACAGACTCCCAGAAAATTCTGTAAAATTTTCTAAGTGTTTGGGCGCAAGAGCCTTGTTTGGGCGCATGAGCCCTGTTCAGGCTTTTCACCACTATGTAGGCTCACCAGCCTACACTTAGAAACTTTTTCACTTTAGGCGTATGAGCTATTCAGGCCTATGAGCACTGTTTAGGCTCATTACCCTGTACTTAGTTTCTAAGTCAAAATCTCAGGCGTATGAGTACTATTCAGGCATATTACCCTATACCTAGTTTTCTAAGTCATTATTTTAGGCACAAGAGTACTGTTTAGACTCATTACCCTACACTTAGGCTTTTAAGCCATTTTTTTCAGGCGTAAGAGCCCTGTTTGGGCATATCACCTTACACTTAACTTTTTCTAAGTCATTTTCAAGCACATGAGCATTGTTGAGGCTCATGAGCCTTAGGCGTATTAGGTACTGTTTGGGCATATGAGAACTATTTGGACTCATGACCCTACTTAGAACATTTCTAAGGCAATCCTGGGCGTAAGAGGTTACTGTGTAGGCTCATCAACCTTCTGTCCAGCTTATTACTATGATATTTCCAAACCCAAACATCAGGCCTAAATGTTCTAAGCTTACCAACATCCTTATAAGCATGAACTACACATAAACATCTATTAAACATCATCAACCATGCCAAAATACATACGGGTATCAATAGAATAACATAGTAAAATCTTTTAATACATTTCCAGCCCCAAAAGAGTTTAAAACAAGTAAAAACCGGGGTCTAGAAACTCACCTTAGCAGTCTCTCGGGTATGACTTCTTCAAAAACCCATTTGCTACAAGTTCAACACCTATAAAACCCAAATGAACACACCCGAACACAAAACACACACATAAGAACATGCATTCTCGGTTTCTTAGCCAAAACACAACTTAAAAACACTAATTCTTACCTTGAATTCGATTTCTTCTTCTTTCTCTCTCTAATAACCAAAGCCTCTGCTGTTTCTCTTTCTAAAAACCGAATGAGAGTGTTTGACAGGCCAAAATGGGCGGCCATACCCCTTTATTCACCAACTTTTATTCTCTTTGTCCTTTTGGCACTTTTTACCCCTCAACTTTAGGTTGACTTTCATTTCTTCCTTTTTCTTTCTCTTTTATTCTTTTATTTCTTTAAAAGAAAATACGGGTGTTACAAGTCCACCCCCCTTATATAGGTTTCGTCCCCGAAACCTGTTATTCCTCAAACAGATGAGAATAATGCTGCCTCATCTCTTCCTCAGTCTCCCATGTGAATTCGGATCCCTTTCTGTGCTTCCACTGTACACGCACAAGAGGGACCACTTTATTCCTTAACTTCTTTTCTTTACGATCGATGATTGCCACTGGTTGCTCAACGTAATTGAGCCGTTCGTCTACTTCAATATCCTCCAGTGGAACAATCATATCTTTGTTAGCTAAGCACTTTCTCAGATGAGATACATAGAATGTGGGATGAATTCCACTTAACTCATCTGGCAATTCAAGTCGATAGGCTACCTCTCCTACTCGTGCGACGATTCGGAAAGGTCCTATATATCTCGGGCTTAACTTACCTCGTTTTCTGAATCTAATAATTCCTTTCCAAGGTGAGACCTTCAACATGACTCGGTCGCCAACCTTGAACTCTATTGGTCTTCGCCTCTTCTCAGCATACGACTTTTGTCTATCTTTCGCCGCCTTCATGAAGGCTTTGATCTTTTCCAACTTCTCAGTCGTAGCTTCGATCACCTCAACACCTCCTAACTCTTTCTGCCCAATGTCTCCCCAACACACGAGCATCCTACATCTCCTACCGTATAGCATCTCGTAGGGTGGCATGCCAATACTGGCATGATAACTGTTGTTGTACGAGAATTCTGCTAGCGGTAAGTGATCATCCCAACTCCCTCCAAAATCGATCACGCACGCCCGAAGCATATCCTCGAGCGTCTGTATCATCCTCTCAGACTGACCGTCCGTCTGAGGATGATAGGTTGTACTAATGTGTAGCCTCGTCCCCATGGCATCATGGAATCTTCTCCAAAACATCAATGTAAACCGAGTGTCACGATCCGACACAATAGACACCGGCACGCTATGACGAGCTACGATTTCCTTGATGAACAGATCCGCCAGTCTTTCGGATGAATACGTCTCGCGGATCGGTAGGAAGTGGGCACTCTTTGTTAGTCGGTCGACAATCACCCAAATAGGCTCATCAACCTTCTGTACAGCTTATTACTATGATATTTCCAAACCCAAACATCAGGCCTAAATGTTCTAAGCTTACCAAGGTCCTTATAAGCATGAACTACACATAAACATCTATTAAACATCATCAACCATGCCAAAATACATACGGGTATCAATAGAATAACATAGTAAAATCCTTTAATACATTTCCAGCCCCAAAAGAGTTTAAAACAAGTAAAAACCGGGGTCTAGAAACTCACCTTAGCAGTGTCTCGGATATGACTTCTTCAAAAACCCGTTTGCTACAAGTTCAACACCTATAAAACCCAAATGAACACACCCGAACACAAAACACACACATAAGAACATGCATTCTCGGTTTCTTAGCCAAAACACAATTTAAAAACATTAATTCTTACCTTGAATTCAATTTCTTCTTCTTTCTCTCTCTAAAAACCGAAGCCTCTACTGTTTCCCTTTCTAAAAACCGAATAAGAGTGTTTAACAGGCCAAAATGGGCGACCATACCCCTTTATTCACCAACTTTTATTCTCTTTGTCCTTTTGGCACTTTTTACCCCTCAACTTTAGGTTGACTTTCATTTCTTCCTTTTTCTTTCTCTTTTATTCTTTTATTTCTTTAAAAAGAAAATATGGGTGTTACAAGTCATTACACGTTTAAATTTAGTTTTTGGTGTTCTTTGCATGAAACTTAATATGGCCGAAACACTAGGTTTAAGAATCTAAAATTGGATGTTGATTGTTGTTGTTTTATGAAACTATCATGTTAGTTAGGTTGTATGTATGTTAGTTAACGTGATTATGCAAGAAAACTATGATTTTGGAGTGTTGTTCATAGGTTACTAATAATAGTAACTTTATTTGCATGAATATGATAATTTGATGATGAATTGATGTTGTTGAAGTGTTTATGATAATGATTAGGTGCTAGATTGTTGATATGAATGCTAGAAACCTTGGAATGAATGTTGTAGTTCATACCTTGCCAAAGTGAAAATTTTTGTTCATGATGATTGATGAATTATGATGATTAAGTATTATTGATTATGCAAAGATGTTGATATGAACTTGAATTGGCGTATTATTAATGGATTCATGAATACATTGGGTGTTTGATAGATTTTGGGATGTGCTTTCCCAAAAGGGAAACTTTATTTGCACAAAGTTTGAAAGATGATAGTTTGAGAATGTTTAGGATATTAGGAGCATGTTAGTATGTTCATGGATGATTTCTAAGGTGATAGAACCTGTTAATTAGGTTGTATGGAATGCTTAATTGATCATGTGTGATTTATGCACTTCGATGATCATGTATGATGTTGAATGTTGATTAGTAGTTAGGGCATCATGTTTGGGACTAGAAATTGATCATTGTGGTGTATGTTGAATGTAATGGACATGGTTAATGAATATGATATTTGGTGGTATGATGATCTAAGTAATACATATGGGTAATATAGTGTCACATGTGATCTATTTGAATGTTAACCATGTATGATATATGATTATGTTTGCTTAAATGGTTTATAATGCATAATGTCACCAACCGGTCAAACGGGTCAACTGGGTCAAACGCGTCTGTTTTCTGAAACCTTGAGTCTTTGGTTGTAGTGTACTTAGGGTTCCACATGTTCTCTGTTTGCACATACTTATGTACTTACGTGATCTAGGTAACCTCTGAAGGTTGTCTGTCCACTCTTTCTTCCAAGTAAACCCTAAGTATTCGTTACGCATATCAGGTGAGTTCATGCCACACTCTTTACTTAATCTCTTTTGGGGGAGATAGCATACTGGTAATTTACAAATGCTTTATATATTTAAGTTGTGTATAATATTAATATAGTGTTGTTTACCATGGAAAAGTCCTCACACTTTCTAATTGTTAATATTGATTAGAGGGGAAACTTGGCTGGGTCTGACTAGCCCCACGTGTGTGACTCGAGGTCAAATGGGTGCAAATTGTCCTAATGAACATTGTCACGAGCTGGTAAGTCGTGACATGAGGCAAAAACTTATCACAGTCAGCTTCAATTGCGAAATCACTATGAATTAATATTTATTGTTAATAGATTAGATATCTGTTACAATACACTGCTTATATATCACAACTGTTAAACTGTTTATATTTGAATGCCAACTCTTGAACTCACCAACCATTGTGTTGACATTTTTAGTATGCTATTCTCAGGTCGATAACTCAGTTTGTCAATAGGAGCACAAGATGGGTCCCGCATGCATCCTAAGACTTTATTTCATAGACACGTTTGTTTGTCTTTTAATTATGGGTTTTAAACATTGGAATGGCGCGTGTTTTGCCATATTATGCATTTTTGTACTTTGGGTTTGTCTTAATAACAAAACACTTCCGCATGGTTTTAAAGTTTGAACTTTGGTTGGTTTTATTCTAAATATGGCATATAGAGTCGTTTTGAGTAACTATTGACTGTGATCCTGGTTTGTTCACACGCCTCACAGTAAAACTCCGCACGTGGATTTTGAGGGTGTGACAGATTGGTTTCAAAGCCATTGGTTATAGGGAACTAGGTTGCATACACACTAGACTATAACCACACACAGTTAGTTAGTTACTTGTTCCTTATTCTTCTACTGTATACTCATTGGCATACACATCACACTCTCTGCAGCATGGCATCATCATCGAGAGCTCTGGGTAAGCGATCGACATCACCTACCCGATCTGAGTCCCCACCTCCCGCACCTGTACCAGACAATGGACGTGACTGGCCCCGTCTAGCCTATCCTTGAGGGGAAATTGATTGGGGTCAACCTTTTGCCTTGATGGAGCGTGACCCCCCACAAGACTAGAATTTATACCCCGAGTTTGTAGACCACGTAATGTATAGGGAGCGCGTACCTATACCGAGGCCCAGGACTAGGAATAACACTGATCAGCCAATGCCTTCACTCCCACGGACGGTGCAGTCCAATGAACAAGTGATTGCTGCACTGGTGGCTGCACTGGATCGTGAGCATCAACGAGTCAGGCGACTCATGAGTGATATCTGTACACTGCAGCACGAGGTGTACAGGCTATGTCATCAACTGGATGCACTTAAGGAGCGACACGAGAAGACCCTAAATGGGTGTCGCCACATGGAAGACGATTTTATAGCGCTTAAAGGACACATGACTGCTCGGGAACAGCAGGATGAAGCAGCCGATAACAGACTTGCTACCTTAGAAGCCCAACTGGCAGCACTTTAGATCGCCATAGCTCCTGCTCCTGCAGAGGACCCTGAGGGTGAGGATCCTGAGGAGGGCCCCGAGGAGGAGGAGGAACCCAAGGAGGAACCCAAGGAGGAGGAACCCGAGGAGGAACCCAAGGAGGAGGAACCGGAGGAGATGGAAGATGACAGCGATGGGTCAGATGTTGTCGATTGATTTCCTTTATATGACTTAGACTATGTAGTGTTTCTCTATTTTGAAACCTATGTGGGAAGTGTTGTTTCCCCACCCGAATGACAAATTTAAATTTTGACATTGGTGAATACATTGTGACTCATTTACAATTTATTTATCTTGTTATCATTTTTGTTATGAATGTTGTGGTTGTGATGATTCATTATTTCTTATTAATTACTGTACTTCAATGAGATAAATGTGTTTAATGTTACTCATTATTGTATTTGTGAATGTAAAGTGAAAAAAGGACGCCTGTGGACGTGGGAGTAGACGTGAGCGTGGGCGCGGACGTGGACGTGGCACCGGAGACCATGGCGGCGGTGCCATAGACATGACTCCTGCTGAATTAGCAGCCTTGATAAACGAACATGTTCAAGAAGAAGTGGCTACTGCCCAGCCAGGACAGCCAGCAGGTAAATGACAACGGGAAGTTAAATCAAATATACTGGTTAACTGTATGGGATATCTGACCAATTTTTATTATTGTAGGATTCTATGTGCCCAAGACACGTAGAGTATTGATGTGGTTAGTACGTTATGATCCAAGTCGGGTTATACCCAATAACAAGCTTAGCAAACACCAATTAATATTTAATTGATGATATGATCATGCAATTAAATATTGACACCAATTTAGAAAATTGTTCTCTAAGACTTTGCTTTTGTTTAAGAACAACATTATATGGATAGCTTGTTCTTGAGATATTATTTGTTTATTATTTAGGTTGGTTAAATAATAACAAATATATATATATATATATATATATATATGTGTGTGTGTGTGTGTGTGTGTGTGTGTGTGTGTGTGTGTGTGTGTGTTGATGTTATAGAATTAATCTTGGTTTTAATTCTTATAAAGTATGGATTGCTAAGAGTGAGATTTTATAAAACTAAAGAGTGAGGTTTTATAAAATCAAAGAGTGAGGTTTTATAAAAACTAAAGAGTTAGTTTTTATAAAAATTAAAAGGGAAACCCCTTATTAAACTCATTTTCGGTCCATGCCACTAACAAGCATGGGAATCTCACATGCCTTGTTATAAACAAGACCATTGAACACTCATGCAAGGAATCTATACTTTTTCACCTTTCCTTACACACACATAAAGCAAAGAAGACCAGAATTTTCAGCTCTCAATCTCTCCTCTCTCTATCTATCTTACGGTTTTTTCAGCAGCAGCATTGGAGGTTTGAAGAGAGCTTAATTTGAGCTGATTTCATCTTGTTCTTGGTGTGAGGTTCATGCACTCCATGAATATGATTCATACATGCAACTAACAAGAACAACTCTCTCACTTTCTCTCCGTAAAAGGCTGTGGTTTCTTCAAGCTGAAAAGAGGGTTTTCAGCAAGAATCAAGAGGGTTTTGGAGTTGTTCTTGGTGTATTCTACCTAACAAGAAGGTGTGTTTGCAATGAGGCTTGGGGTATACTAGCTTGAGGACTTCTATCCTTGAAGTCTTGGCTGCATTTTGGGCATCTCCATCTTCATCAAACATCTATTTTGGTTGACTTTATTGCTGCTGCAGTAAGGTATATCACAGCTCAATGAAGCTGTGATTTTATGTGCATTTGCATATGTTCATAGCTTGTATATTCATATAAATGATCCTTTGTTCTTTGGGTTTGTTTTATACATCAATATGGTCATCTAATGAACATATTTTTCAGCTTATAAACATGGTTATAATGCTATACTTCTGCTGTGTTTTCAGAAAGTTTAAGAGGTTAAACTATGATTTTATGTTCTAACAAACCCAACAATGGCATCAAGAGCCGGTTATGTGAATAGCTTGCTTGTTCTTGTCCTTTAAAAATTAGTTTTACAGGATGTTAATCAACTAATTAGGGGCTGATTTTGGTTGATTTAATAAACCCCAAGTCTTTCAAAGTTATATCTTCATGCTTATGATTAAACTTTGAAAGATAAGAAAGTCAATTGGTTGATATATTTGGATGTTGTTTGTTTGGACAAACAAACCCAAATTTTTAGTTTATGTTGGCTGAAAATTTAGGGTTTGACGGGGTTTATTTTGTTTATTGAATAATGTTTATGATTGGTCATATAATAGTGCATAACCTAGCTTAGGCCTTATGTTGTTTGGATGCTTGCAATGTTTGGAATGGTTGTTTTAATTCATTCAATTGGGTTGTAATATTTATGTTTATTATTTGGGTTGTAATTATTTATTCATTTGGTTATGTAATAAATAGATTAGGTGCATTTCTTTTATTAGAAAAATGTATTAGGACATAATTTTTGTAAAAGGAAGATGCACAAGGTGAAGACCCAAAGATGGACATCAAAGACACAAAAAGGACTTGAAGCATATGGATGCAAGTTCAAGTGGGAGTCTATGAAGACCTCTATTTTGTGTTGTATTCAACCCTTAGGAAAGACCAAATGACCACACTTGTGATGGCAAACAAGTGTGGTCACAATAGTAGCTATGGTTATGCACATTATGGTTGTTATATTATGCTTGTTTGATTGTGATTTTATGAATGATTGTATGATATTTGGATATGATAAACAATCCTAATAAAAATGACCTTAATAAGCTAATATAAAATGGTTCTTAATCATTAAGCGTTAATAAACGGTTATTAAAAGGATCAATGGTTTTATAATAAAATGAGTTTTATTAAAAGAACCATAGGGTATCTTGTATTTGAAAGCATGCAAATACAAGTACATAGAGTTTTCAAAACTAGAATTAGTAAAAACCAAAAATCCCTTTTGAAACAAGTTTAACACCATCCTTTTACACGACACTCGAATCACTTGAGAACTATTTGTGGGATAAAGGTCACCTAACCACTTATAGGGAACTTGTGTGTTTGAGGTGAGTCTAACATACTTGTGGGATAAAGGTCACCTAACCGCTTGTATGTGAAAACTCACACGTGTGTGTAAGTAGGACGACTTGAATTGGAAACCATGTGCATAGGGTCACCGAAGCATGGCGTACAATGGTGTTGATGGAATTAAACATGTCAACCAAACATAAGATGTTTAACCGATCCCATAAAGGCTAGAAGTTGCAAAAGGTTGCAATTGTCAAATATTGACTACCTTGTTAAATTAAATAATGGGATAAAGGTCACCTAACCATTATTTGAATGTAACGTTGGATTCTAGATTTTAATTATTAATTGTCTATGAGACATAAAAGGGTATTAATAATTAAAATAAAATTTTAAGAAATACTAATAAGAACTTTATAAATTTTGTAGTATGGCCGCAAACAATAATGCTACCACCCTGACCGTCCATAACCTATCACTGAGAATCGTTATCAAAATGAGTAAAGGCCTATGTCCTTGACGATCTCATGTCTCACCAACCAACGCTGTTGATGTTAAGGACTTTTGACGATTGGCTTAAGCACATTAAGGATTCTGTGCTACTTTCCTACCTCATATTGGGAATATGATTCCCGAACTCCAAAAAGGGTTTGGAACATCATAGGGCATATGACATGATAATCTAGTTGAAGGAAATGTTCCTTCAACAAACTTTAATAAGATTGCTTTGAAACGGTTCAAGCACTTTATGCATGTCACATGGAAGAAACCCAATCGATATCATCTTATATATTCTTAAGATGAAAAGCCACATTGATAGCCTCAAGATGCTTAAATTTCCTGTCTCAAAGTAGTTGGCCAAGGATTTGATCCTTGATTGCCTAACTAAAGGTTTGAGACATTCATAATAAACTGTAATATGAACGGGTGGGACGAGAGCATCGGTGAAATTCACGCAATGCTCAAAGCAACCGAGGCAGGGATGGATAGAGAGGTTCTACCTATTCTCTCGATCAATGAGGGAGACTATAAGAAATGGCCAATCTCGATCCTAAGGCATTTATTGCCAAAAGAAAGGAATACATCAAAGCATAGGTTAAAGCGAAACCTCAACAACCTAAGCTTATGAAGCCTAAAGTAAAGGAGAACGATCCATACTTTGAGCATGGAGAGATAGGACAATAAAAGGAATTGTTCCTCCTATCTTAAGGAGTTGAAAAATAAGAGGGATGCTAGGCAAACCTCGAATACAATTTTCATGATTCACATTGTATTAAATGTCATTTCTTCAAACACATGGGTATTGGATACCGAATGTGAGACTCATACTTGCAATTGTTGCAAAGGGGTTTAAAAGAAATGTGCGCTTCAAAAAGGGAAACTCTATTTTGAGACTTACAAATGGTTTGGAAGTTGTTCTCAAAACCTTTTGTATGCACCTAGTTTGAATAGGAACATAATTAAAGTTTCCTATTAAAACAATATGGTCATGATTTAAAGTTTGTATATAATGGTATTAAGTTTTATGGATGATATATTTCATTTTAAGGATATGCCTTTTAATGATATTCATGAATTAGTTCATGATAATTCATCCTATAAATAACTCATTATACACATTAAGCACCAAGAAACTTAAAATAGGTTTAAGTTATTATTATCTATTGACATTGTCATCTTGGTCACATAAACGAGAATTGGATTCAAACACTTCAAAAGAATGGTCTTTTGGAAACAAATGAAAATGTTTCATTTGATAAGTGTGAACCAAAAGACTTATTAGGAATGATATATTTGGATGTATGTGGTCCTTTTAAGACAATGACAAAGATTGGTGAAAAGATACTTCATTACTGTTACCGACGATTACAGTCGCTATTATTGTGTGCACTTGATGACACATAAGAATGAAGCTTTTGAAATGTTCAAAAACTTCAATAATGAAGTAGAAAATCAACTCTACATAACTATCTAAGTTCTTCATTCTGATAAAGGAGAAACTGAACCCTATTTGGATATGGTTCAATTCATTAAGGCTATGAGCTTACCATCTTTATCATCTTGGGTTTTCGCACTAATCTCCATGGCTCGTATTTTGAATATAGCCCAAACCAAGAAAGTGGATTTGACACCCTGTGAAATATGGCATGGAAAGAGTTCCATCACTATCTTAGCAAAAGGTATGGGTAGTGAAGCTTATGTTAAGCTTAACACCCAAAACAAATTTGAAAGTCGATCCACTACGTGTATATTTGTTGGATATCCCAAAGACTGTATAGGATACTACTTCTTTGATCGAACAGAGCAAAAGGAATTTATTGCTCGAAGGGCAGAGTTCTTGGAAGCCAAGTTCCTTATGGAAGGAGTGACGTATAGAACAATGGAGTTTGATGAAGATCAAGATCCACAAGCCGATACACGTTTGGTTGACACTGGCTATCAACAAGAGGTTGTTGATGATGATCAAGAGGTTGATCAATACACACAAAACGTTCACAGATCTGGTAGAATTAGCATTCCACCTGAAATATATGGATTTTTCATGGATGGATGCTATGAGATTGACTCCGATGAGCCAACTACATACCATGATGCAATGTCCAATTCGGATTGTGACAAATGGCTGGAAGCCATGGACGTAGAGATACAATCCATGTATGACAACCAAGTTTAGGAATTGGTTGACACTCCACTTAACTCCAAACCGGTTGGATGCAAGTGGGTTTTCGAGAAGAAAACAAATATGCATGAAAACTTGGATACTGACAAGGCTTGTGTGTATAAAAAGGCTAGTGGGAGTGTAATCACAATCTTAGTATTGTATGTTGATGACATATTACTATATGGAAAGGACATTCTAACCATGGAAGGTGTTAAAACCTGGCTTGGAAATTGTTTTTCCATGAAAGATCTCGGTGAAGCCGCCTATATTTTGGGAATAAAGATCTATAGGGATAGATCAAGGCGGTTGATAGGTCTAAACCAAAGTGTATATATTGATAAAAACTTGAAAAGGTTCAAGATGGAAAACTCTAAGAAAGGTATGGTACCTATTCAAAGAGGGACAATATTGAGTGCATCTCAATGTCCAAGCTCAAAGGATGAGCAAGATTTTATGAAGGACATCCCATATGCGTCTGCTATAGGATCCATCATATATGCGATTATATGCACTAAGACCGGGCGTGTCATGCGCGTTAAGCATGACAAGAAGATATCAGCAGAATCCAGGTAATAGCCATTGGATGGCTGTTAAAAGTATATTGAAATACCTTAGGAGGACTAAGGATATGTTTCTAATATACGGATCTAAGAAAGAGGAACTCGTTGTAAAGGGTTACACGGATGCGAGTTTCCAAACTGACTCGATCACAATCGAGTATGTCTCCATTATGAATAGGGTAGCATTGTCCACTACAAAATAGGAATACATAACCGCCTCATTAGCAGCTTTGGAAGCTGCATGAATAAAAGGTTTATCACCGATCTAAGGGTGGTCTCTACCATTCAAGACCCCTTATAAATCTTTTGTGATAACGAGGGTATGATTGCTCAAATCAAGGAACCCCGTGCACATCAAAAGATTAGGCACAATGAGCGGAGATTCAACTACATAAGGGATGAAGTTGAAAAGGGAAAGATATGTATTCGCAAAGTTCACTTTGATCAAAACATTGCGGATCAATTCACGAAGCTCCTAGATAGGTCAAAGCATGAAAGTCACACTTGTGCCTTAGGACTTCGATATTCTAGTGATTGGACTTGATTAAATTTTGTAATTGAATATGTGGAACTCTTTATTATTTGAGTAAAATTATTTGGTTATAATGTTTCAATTAATGTTCCAATTTAGCATGTTTAATCCCTGAGTAAATTATTTACTCTAAATGTCCGTAGTCGTTCATACTTGTGGGAACAAGTATGAGGGTAAGACTATTATGAACTTGGATTGGTTGATATTCATAAGGATGAATATAGAGCAATGGGTTGCTACCAAGGTTCATAGATATTTGTGGGATACAAATATTGGACTAACCCGCATCTCAAATTTTACTTCATGGAATCTTATTGATTGATCATAAGTAAATTTGAGTAAAGGCGAATATCATTTGGTATCCTCCGACCTGAGATACATATTGCGTTTTGATATTCACCAAGTGTTATACCTTGAGCTAATTCTTCACTGTCCTGAAATAGTGGACAGTACATAAGGGTATGTTCAGGTGTGACATGAGGTGTTTGTGAGAAACGTATGTAGTCAAGATGGAATTTGTTCCTCTTATTCGTTGAGAGTTAGATGTCTAAGGCCTGATTAAGTTAAATCAACAAGGAATGATCATTCTGTGTCCTTGGATTTAACATGACATCTGTAACAAAAGGATAGATGATTAATTCACCGAAATCATTTCAAGTAGGGTACTTGAATTTGATGATGTTATTGAATGGCCATAAGTCATGCGTATTAAGGGTAGTAAACCGTTGTTAGGCGTTATTTACTGCTTGCATCAATCTTCTATGAATCTTGGGCAAGTGGGAGATTGTAGGATTCTATGTGCCCAAGACACGTAGAGTATTGATGTGGTTAGTACGTTATGATCCAAGTCGGGTTATACCCAATAACAAGCTTAGCAAACACCAATTAATATTTAATTGATGATATGATCATGCAATTAAATATTGACACCAATTTAGAAAATTGTTCTCTAAGACTTTGCTTTTGTTTAAGAACAACATTATATGGATAGCTTGTTCTTGAGATATTATTTGTTTATTATTTAGGTTGGTTAAATAATAACAAATATATATATATATGTGTGTGTCTTGATGTTATAGAATTAATCTTGGTTTTAATTCTTATATAGTATGGATTGCTAAGAGTGAGATTTTATAAAACTAAAGAGTGAGGTTTTATAAAATCAAAGAGTGAGGTTTTATAAAAACTAAAGAGTTAGTTTTTATAAAAATTAAAAGGGAAACCCCTTATTAAACTCATTTTCGGTCTATGCCACTAACAAGCATGGGAATCTCACATGCCTTGTTATAAACAAGACCATTGAAAACTACTGCAAGGAATCTATACTTTTACACCTTTCCTTACACACACATAAAGCAAAGAAGACCAGAATTTCCAGCTCTCAATCTCTCCCCTCTCTATCTATCTTACGGTTTTTTCAGCAGCAGCATTGGAGGTTTGAAGAGAGCTTAATTTGAGCTGATTTCATCTTGTTCTTGGTGTGAGGTTCATGCACTCCATGAATATGATTCATACATGCAACTAACAAGAACAACTCTCTCACTTTCTCTCCCTAAAAGGCTGCGGTTTCTTCAAGCTGAAAAGAGGGTTTTCAGCAAGAATCAAGAGGGTTTTGGAGTTGTTCTTGGTTTATTCTACCTAACAAGAAGGTGTGTTTGCAATGAGGCTTGGGGTATACTAGCTTGAGGACTTCTATCCTTGAAGTCTTGGCTGCATTTTGGGCATCTCCATCTTCATCAAACATCTATTTTGGTCGACTTTATTGCTGCTGCAGTAAGGTATATCACAGCTCAATGAAGCTGTGATTTTATGTGCATTTGCATATGTTCATAGCTTGTATATTCACATAAATGATCCTTTGTTCTTTGGGTTTGTTTTATACATCAATATGGTCATCATCTAATGAACATATTTTCAGTTTATAAACATGGTTATAATGCTATACTTCCGCTGCGTTTTCAGAAAGTTTAAGAGGTTAAACTATGATTTTATGTTCTAACAAACCCAACAATTATGTCAAAACAGGACCACCATTGCGCACATACAAGTCCTTTATGGACTGTAAACCACATACCTACAGCAGGACTGAAAGGGCTGTAGGACTGGTACGATGGTTCGAGAAGATAGAGTCTTTCTTCTCCAAATGCAACTGCCCACCTGTTGACCAGGTGAAATATGCCATCAGGACCCTGGAAGGTGCCGCTCTATCCTGGTGGAACGCACAAGTTCAGATGCTGGGCCAAGCTATGGCAAATGAGCTTCCTTGGACTAAATTCAAGGAATGATGACTGAGGATTATTGTCCTCGTAGTGAAGTACAGAAACTAGAGATGGAGTTCTGGCAACTCAAGATGCAGGGCTCGGAAATCGAGGCCTACGCCACCCGAACTCATGAACTAGCCACTCTATGCCCGGGAATGGTGAATGAAATGCATAAGAGGGATGAGCATTATATCCGAGGATTGGTGCCGGAGATTCAAAGCATGGTGATTGCTTCCAACCCTGCTACGATTCAGCAAGCTATTCGTCTAGCTCATAAGCTGACCGACCAAGCAGTGGAGCAAGGATGTTTACCAAAGCAGGGCGCTATGGCGAGCGTGCCTGACAACAATAGGAGGAGGGATACTCACAACAACAACAAAGCATCATTGTCCAGCAGTCAACATCAACCTCAGCAACAACAGCCGGTTCAGCAACAACAACGGAGGTTCGATAACAACCGCAACTTCAGCCAGACGGCTTCAAACAATCAAGGACCCAGTGGTTATGGCGGTAAACATCCAAAGTGCACTCGGTGTAACTACCACCATGTGGGAAGGTGTGACAATTTCAGGTGTCAGTATTGTGGTAAGATTGGACACGCTGCCAAGGACTGTCGTGGTGAACTGTTAAGGAAGCCACAACAACCTCAGGAGACTCCCAAAGGTTGTTTTAAATGTGGGAAGGAAGGGCATTACAGGCGAAAATGCCTACAACTGAGGAAAAATGGTAATGGCGAAAATGGAAATGGCCACAACAACAACAACCATGACAACAACAACAATGATGGCAATGGTAATAGTAATGGTGGCAACAACAATGGAGCCAAAGGGAGAGCTTTCGTCATTGGCTCAGGTGAGGCTCTAAACGACCCTACGACTGTTACTGGTAGGTTTTCTGTTAATGGATGTTTTGCTACGGTATTATTCGATACCAGAGCCAATAGGAGTTTCGAGTCCTTAAAGTTCTGTAGTCTTTTAAGTGATACACCCTCCGTCTTAGAATCTAAATACACCGTAGAATTGACCGACGGTAAACAGATTCATGTAACACATATCCTTATAGATTGCAAGATAGAGCTTGCTGGTCACAATTTCGTTATAGTTCTTATGCCTGTTACGCTGCATTTTTCACCTTGAATGGGTCAAAGCCAAAAAGATGACTCCGATACACCGAACAAATTCCCTCTTACCTAACAGGAAAAGATTTTCCTCCATAGAAAAGGGGCCTGAAAACGTAATAGGCTACGCTGCTTTGAACTTGCTCGAGCTACTCGGCTAACTCTGCTACTTTCGAAGAAAACCTTGAATCAAATTTGGAAGGGGAACACTTGACGATATGAATCAGGAGTTTTAATGTTGTGATAGGCATGGATTGGCTCTCTAATAAGCAAGCGGAAGTCATATGCCATGAGAGGATAATACGGTTTCCTGTTGGTGATGGAATCCTTACAGTCAGAGGTGATAGGAGTGGTCTGGAGATAGGCATCATCTCGTACATGAAAGCATAAAAGTTATTACGAAAAGGTCGCTTAGCTATTCTAGCACTCATCACTTGCCACACCCCGAACGACGGTGGAATCATCTGAGCGGACGAGGGAATGATTGATTGTTCATAACACATGGTCGTCTAATAGTGGAGATAATATTAAAATCAGATTACAAGATAGCATGAGTTTAACATATGCAATTACAACAGTTGAAGTCACAGATAGTAATTTTCTTTTATTTTGACTAAGTCCGGGTCTTAAATGAGCATGTAGAAGTCCACTAACTTGCTTAACCTGAAATCATGTGAAAAGTAACAAGTCAGCTAAAAATTAGCGGGTGAGTAATCACAGTTTGATATACATATAGATTGATTGTTTGATTGAGAATAATCCAATTCACAAGGTAATGTTAAGACTTATAATGCAATAGCAGAGCATATAGATAAACCGACACAATATAAACCCCTTGACTTGACACTTTGCATATAATAGACTTGCACACATACACCATAGATTGACTATTTGCCTCTGGCACAATCACCACTCGACTATTCATGTGGGGTGGGTTATCCAAACCAGTAGATCTACCATTGATACCAGGATTGATTGATTGATTGAATTAGGGTTCTTACTGTCATTCAGTTTATCATAGTATGTTCACATAGTTGCAAGTAATAACATAACGTGTCTTGAATTGAATTTTAGAATGAAATAACAATAGAATATCATGATTGAATATTGTATAACATGACTTCCCCCAAATAGGAAATAATAGAAAAAGGGGATATGAATACTCACTTGATTGATGAGATTAGAATTTGGAAGTGATAGATTAGGCGCCAACGATTTCCTTATGATTATCCTAAGGAACGGTGCCTCGAATTAGAATAATAGTGATTTGAGAATTGGGAATGTATTAGGGTTTCCATTGGGTTTTGAATGGTAGCTTAAATAAAATAATTTATTTAGTTTGAATGTCTTGAAATAAATAAAATGAATTTATTGAAAGTAATTATGTTTAGAATTTAATAGAAATGAATGTATCAATACGCGTAACAGTTTTATTTATTATTAAAGTGTGGGAAAAACAAATAACTAATTTTATTAATTAATTAAATAATAATTAATTAAAATTATTTAATTATTTAAGTGACTTAAAGAAATGAAAATGATTTGGAAAGATTTAGATCATCTTTGGTGATTTTATAAAATACCAACTTATAACGTTAAATAGTGAAAATAACAATTAGTAAATAATTAATGATCAATGGAATAATTAATTTGAAAAATTAATTTGTTAGTTCTTCTTTTGACAATTCAAGCGCTTTATGTTTGATAAAAGAAATAATAGTTTATAAATATTTAAAGAAAAATAAGTTATATTGTTTATATTGTTTTATGTTATATTGTTTTATAAATATTTTGAATTTAAGGAAAAATTGTAGAAAATGAGTTTGATGATTTAAAAATAAACAAAGTTTATAAGAATGCGGACATGGAACCGGTGAACAAGGCATACAGCCGCGATAGGACACGGGTTTTAATTGTTAAATACCAATTTAACAACATCCCCCAAATCCTAAGAACCCTAATTTGAATTCCATCCAACTGAACCCCAATTCGAATCTGTTAATGATTATAATCATGGGGCTTTTGATCCCCATGTAAAAACGAGTATGTATGTATGTTCAATTACCTGGATTGAAGATTAAATCGATGAAAACAGGTTAGAAACAAGCCGCGATCAATGTGGATTCAGTTTGAGATGCAACGGATGATGATAAACCAATTAAACTTGCAGGTAGCTTCGAATGATGGTTAGGATTAGAAACCCTCTACCAATTGCAAGTTTTGAAGCTTGATTGGTGGTGTTCGAACAGTTGCAGGTCCGCGATGAAGAAAGTGGATCGATTGGGTTAATTTTGATAGTTTCAGATGCAATTATGAGTTGTAATCGATTAGAAACCTTTATATGATAGTGTGAGTGCGTTTAATTTGATTATCATATTGTCCTAGTGTGATCGCGGCATGGATCTCGGCCGAAAGTGGGGTGGTTGGGTTTTGTTGTCAATCGCACTAATCGATTATAATTTTAAAATGTATAGGTTCGAATCTTCCACGCAAGGCTGTCGGGTGTGTTTAATTGGGTTGAATCGCGTTAATTTTGGGTGTTTTGGCTTGCCGGAGACTCGCCGGAGGCGGTGGCCGGAGTTGAAAGTCGACGGGTGGGGGGCTGGTTTAAAAAAATTTACACAAATGGTCCCTGTGAATTCCAAGAGTTTCTATTTGAGTTTTATAGTTTTGATTAAGTTGTAATTAATTACAATTTAGCCCTTGAAGTTCTAAATTGTTGTTATTTTATGTACAAAATATATTATTAATCATGAGCTTTAATATATTAAACCTATATTATTATTATTAATGTTATTATTAACATTATTATTATTATTATTATTATTATTATTATTATTATTATTATGATTATGGTAATTCTTGGAATTAACATCAACGTATAAAACTTAATTGTTTATAAAATTAACTTTTAATTAATAAAAATACGAAATGTTACAATCTCCCCTGCTTTAGGAAATTTCGTCCCGAAATTTTAATTACGAGGAGGCTGAAACGAAAAGATGAGGGTACTTGGATTTCATTTGGTCCTCACGTTCCCAGGTGAACTATGGGTCACGTTTATATTCTCAGCGGACTTTGACAATGGGTATCCGGCTACGCTTGAGTGTTTTGACATCCCGATCCATAATCTCCACAGGTTTCTCAATAAAGTGCATGGATTCATCAATCTGGACTTCGTCGAGTGGAATGTGGAGATTTTCATCGGCTAGGCATTTCTTGAGGTTTGAAACATGAAACGTTGGATGCATATTGCTGAGTTCTTGGGGTATTTCAAGCTTGTAGGCCACTTTCCCAATTCGCTCGAGCACTTTGAATGGACCCACGTAACAAGGTGCTAGTTTCCCTTTCTTTCCAAAGCGAATCACTCCCTTCCAAGGTGATACCTTAAGTAGTACGAGATCACCGACATTGTATTCCATGGGTCTTCGTCCTTTGTCAGCATAATGCTTTTGATGATTTCTAGCAGCGACCAAGTTATCACGGATCTTATGAATTTTGTCGGTTGTTTCTTGTATCAATTCCGGACCAGTAATCTGTGATTCACCAACTTCAGACCAATAGATGGGAGATCGACACTTTCGGCCATACAAGGCCTCAAATTGTGTCATCTGAATGCTGGTATGATAACTGTTATTGTAAGAGAATTTGATCAACAGAAGATGAGAATCCCACGATCCACTGAAATCAATGACACAAGCCCGGAGCATATCCTCGAGGGTTTGTATTGTTCTTTCAGTCTAACCGTCGGTTTGCGGGTGATAGGTTGTGCTAAGATTCAGTTGAGTTCCGAGAGCTGATTGGAGACTTTTCCAGAAACGAGAGATGAAGCGACCATCACGATCAGAGATAATATCTAAAGGTACACCATGTCGACTGACTATTTCATTAATGTAAATACGAGCCAATTTCTCGACTCAGTACTCCTCACGAATTGGTATGAAATGAGCCGACTTAGTCAATCGATCAACGATAATCCAGATACTATCATGACCACTAGCGGTATGAGGCAGCTTGGTGATGAAATCCATGGATATGCTTTCCCATTTCCATAATGGAACCTCGGGTTGTACGAGTAATCCAGAGGGACGTTGATGCTCGCCTTTGACTTTGGAACATGTGAGGCATTTAGATACATACAAGGCTATATCCTTCTTCATACCGGGCCACCAATATTGGTTCCGAAGATTCCTGAACATCTTATCTGCTCCCGGATGAATAGAATAACGAGCCTTATGAGCCTCACACATGATGGTTGCTCAAAGATTATCGTGATTCGGAATCCAAAGTCGATCTAGAAAATACAGTAGTCCGTCCGACTTGGTTTCCAATTGGAGTTTAGCACCGCATGACATTTTCTCATACATGTTGCCCTCGGTGACTGATTCGTGTTGAGATTCGAGTATACGGGTCAAGAGGTCGGTTTGAATGGTAACACTTTGAAGCATAACCTGGCCCTTATGACTTAATGCATCGGCTATGACATTAGCTTTACTGGGGTGGTAACAAATCTCACAGTCATAGTCGTTGAGTAGTTCGACCCAACGTCGTTGTCCATGTTAAGTTCCTTCTGGTTGAAGATGTACTGGAGACTCTTATGATCGGTGAATACAACACATTTAGTGCCATAGAGATAGTGTCTCTAGATTTTGAGTGCGAATACAACAGCACCCAATTCAAGATCATGCGTCGTATAATTTTTCTCATGAATCTTCAATTGTCTTGAGGCATAAGCTATAACTTTGCCTCGCTGCATGAGAACGCAACCTAGACCTTGTCTTGAAGCGTCACAATAGACAACAAAGTCGTCGTTTCCATCAGGAAGTGTTAGAATCGGTGCCTCACACAACCTTTGCTTGAGGGTTTGAAATGTTTTTTCTTGATCAGGCCCCCAAGAAAAAGGCTTATCCTTGTGGGTCAAAGCAGTGAGTGGCACAGCAATCTTCGAGAAGTTAGGAATAAAACGTCGGTAATATCCGGCTAGACCAAGGAATGAACGAATCTCTGTAGGAGTTTTAGGTTCTCCCCATTTCTTTATTGCCTCGATCTTCGCAGGATCAACGTGAATTCCCTTGCTGTTTACTATGTGACCAAGAAATTGAACCTCATTAAGCTAGAATTCACACTTTGCAAATTTGGCGTAGAGTTTCTCTTTCCTCAGAAGTTCGAGTATTAGACGAAGGTGGTTCTCGTGATCGGATTTGGATTTGGAGTATATCAAGATGTCGTCGATGAATACGATCACGAATTTGTCTAGGTATGGCCGGCACACGCAATTCATTAAATCCATGAATACTGTCGGTGCGTTGGTTAACCCGAATGGCATCACTGTAAACTCATAATGGCCATATCTCCTTCGAAAGGCTGTCTTAGGAATATCATCATCGTGCACCCGTAGCTGATGATAGCCTGAACGAAGGTCAATCTTGGAGAAATGAGTGGCTCCTTGAAGCTGATCAAACAAATCGTCAATTCTCGGTAGGGGATACCGGTTTTTGACAGTAAGCTTGTTAAGCTCCCGATAGTCGATGCACATACGGAATGAGCCATCCTTTTTCTTCACGAATAAGACTGGAGCTCCCCATGGTGATGAGCTTGGGAGAATGAATCCTTTGTCTGACAGTTCTTACAATTGACTAGCAAGTTTCCGATGGTGCAAGTCGATAAGGAGATTTTGCCACGGGAGTTGCACCAGGCACAAGGTCGATCCGGAATTCAACTTGACGAATGGGAGGAAGAACGGTTAAGTCTTCGGGAAAGACTTCAGGGAATTCTCGAATAATCGGAATGTCTTCAATCTTCCAAGATTTCTCATCCGCTTTCACGATATAAGCTAAGAAAGCCACGTAATGTTTGCGGAGGTACTTTTGGGCTTTGGTACAAGACATGAGTTTAAGCCCTTTGGAAGGCTTTTCCCCATAAATATTTAGGATGCTTTTAGATGCAAGAGGAATCCAGATGATCTTCTCAAAGCAGACAACCTCAGCACGGTTCTTTGATAGCCAATCCATGCCTATAATGACGTCAAAGCTTCCAAGTTGCATCGGTATAAGGTCGATAGAGAATTCATGCTCGCTAAGTTTAAGGGTACAATTCGGAATGACAGAATCAATTATGGCGGGTTTTCCATCAGCTATTTCTACTATAAAAGGTTCCTCTAACTTAGTTCGGGTGTTAACAAGCAAAGGCTCAAATCCTAAGGATACAAAACTTTTATCGACCCCTGTATCAAACAAGACTGAAGCATATTGGTGATCGATTAGAAACGTACCATTCACCACATCATTGGTGGCTTGAGCTTGTTGGGCATTGATGTTAAAAGCACGTCCTTGAGCCGTAGGAACCGGGCTGACAAGTTGAGGGCATCGATTGCGAAAATGGTTCGGATCACCATATTGATAGCATGCACGACCCTGGGTAATTGCAGGAGGATGTTGAAGGACAGGTGCGGTAGTCGGAGTCTTAGCTTCGTTCTTGCACACGTTGAAGGTATGGTCGAAACGACCATAGTTTGTGCATTGACGACACTGAACATTAGCGGGATGGTGATACTTGCAGTTGTTACACTGCGGAAAGGGTCCATCGTATGGCTTTTTCATCAGCGATTGGTTGTTTACTGCTGGTTGACAAGTTGGAGGGACTTGATTAATTGGCACAGCGGGGGTAATTACAGCAAAGTTTTGAGATCTAGCCTTCCTCTTCTTGTTCTTGGAAGGCTCGGGTTGGTCGGTGTTGACGGTTTCGTTAGGAAGTTTAACGGTATTTTTCTTCGACCCTTTCCTGGTTAAAGAACCAGCTTTCACATGATTATCGGTTAACTGTGCAGCCAGCCTAATAGCATCTTCTAGTGTCAAAGGATTCCTTCCTAACACCGTATCCTGAATCTGCATGGGTAGTCCACCAATGTATTTCTCGATGGCTCGATAGGTAGGGGTAGTAAGGTGCGGTACCAGAAGGCTCAGTTCGTGAAATCGGTTAGTGTATGCTAGGTTCTCGCCACTGTCTTGGGTTAACTCCCAGAACTCAACTTCCAGTTTCCGGACTTCATTTCTTGGGCAGAACTCTTTAGTCATGAGCTCCTTAACTTCAGCCCATGTTAATGCTAGAGCAGTTTCAGTTCCATGGGTTCGTTTCTCCCCGTTCCACCAAGTGAGTGCTCTCTTTTGAAGAACAATTGTAGCATAGCGAACCTTGAGATTCTCGGGACACTCACTATTGAGGAAAGTGTTCTCGATACTCTCAAACCACTGTAAAAGACCAGTGGCTCCTTTGGTTCCGCTAAACTTAGTGGGATTGCAAGAACTGAAGTGCTTGTAAGTACAAGTTTGGGGAGGGTTTGGTGTAGTTGGGTTTTGAACAACATTATTGCCTTGGTTCAAATGGGTAAGTAGAGTTGGGATGACCGCAGCAACTTCACGTGCTACAATAGCAGCAATCTTATGGCCGGAGTTTCTAGATCATGAACGGTTTTGACGAGAAGACATTCAGAAATATCATTAAGATATTTTTATGAGAATTGGGTAATATGAGCTATACAACATGAAAACAACAATCAGGAATTTGGCATAATAACAATGAGATGTTCCAAGTGTAATCGTTTGATTCGTAAATCAAGGCGAGTACGTTGACTACCCAAAGTATTAGGTCAACCATAACTTTGTTGAAGACATGCGTACCTATAAGTGGACACTCACCCCAAGGGTTCCCAGGTAAGGTAAACAGATCCATTGGCTGATTTGGATTTATACGAATACCTTGCCTAGACAGAACACCTCGAGATACAGGCATCCCACTCTTCCAGCATTGCATGTATTCAGTGGTGGGGCACAGACTTTGATGAGATTTTGAAAACCATAAGTATCAATTTGAGATTTGAAATTTGAAATTCAGAAATCATGTGATTTAGGCACCAATGCCTTAGTATATGTTTTGGGAATTCTGGGTGTGTATTAGTCATGGTCAAGAGTAGGAGGATATCCATGTAAAGCACTTAACCTAGAAGAATGTACTAAACATGTAAGGCACGTAAAAATCCCATTTAAGTACGAGTGGACTCGTAAGTAAGGTCTTAGTTATAGTCTAGGTCATTCTATTTCTAATAACCTAATTCTCTATAACCATGGCTCTGATACCAATCTATCACACCCCGACCGACGACGGAATCATCGGAGCGGACGAGGGAATGATTGATTGTTCATAACACATGGTCGTCTAATAGTGGAGATAAAATTAAAATCAGATTACAAGATAGCATGAGTTTAACATATGCAATTACAACAGTTGAAGTCACAGATAGTAATTGTCTTTTATTTTGACTAAGTCCGGGTCTTAAATGAGCGTGTAGAAGTCCACTAACTTGCTTAACCTGAAATCATTTGAAAAGTAACGAGTCAGCTAAAAATTAGCCGGTGAGTAATCACAGTTTGATATACATATAGATTGATTGTTTGATTAAGAATAATCCAATTCACAAGGTAATGTTAAGACTTATAATGCAATAGCGGAGCATATAGATAAACCGACACAATATAAACCCCTTGACTTGACACTTTGCATATAATAGACTTGCACACATACACCATAGATTGACTATTTGCCTCTGGCAGAATCACCACTCGACTATTCATGTGGGGTGGGTTATCCAAACCAGTAGATCTACCATTGATACCAGGATTGATTGATTGATTGAATTAGGGTTCTTACTGCCGTTCAGTTTATCATAGTATGTTCACATAGTTGCAAGTAATAACATAACCTGTCTTGAATTGAATTTTAGAATGAAATAACAATAGAATATCATGATTGAATATTGTATCACATGACTTCCCCCAAATAGGAAATAATAGAAAAGGGGGATATGAATACTCACTTGATTGATCAGATTAGAATTTGAAAGTGATAGATTAGGCGCCAACAATTTCCTTATGATTATCCTAAGGAGCGGTGCCTCGAATTAGAATAATAGTGATTTGAGAATTGGGAATGTATTAGTGTTTCCATTGGGTTTTGAATGGTAGTTTAAATAAAATAATTTATTTAGTTTGAATGTCTTGAAATAAATAAAATGAATTTATTGAAAGTAATTATGTTTAGAATTTAATAGAAATGAATGTATCAATACGCGTAACCGTTTGATTTCTTATTAAAGTGTGGGAAAAACAAATAACTAATTTTATTAATTAATTATATAATAATTAATTAAAATTATTTAATTATTTAAGTGACTTAAAGAAATGAAAATGACTTGGAAAGATTTAGATCATCTTTGGTGATTTTATAAAATACCAACTTATAACGTTAAATAGTGAAAATAACAATTAGTAAATAATTAATGATCAATGGAATAATTAATTTAAAAAATTAATTTGTTAGTTCTTCTTTTGACAATTCAAGCGCTTTATGTTTGATAAAAGAAATAATAGTTTATAAATATTTAAAGAAAAATAAGTTATATTGTTTATATTGTTTTATGTTATATTGTTTTATAAATATTTAAATTTAAAAAAAAATTGCAGAAAATGAGTTGATGATTTAAAAATAAACAAAGTTTATAAGAATGATTTTTATAATTTTTAGAAATTTTTTTATAATTTTTTAAAAGCTGAAAAGGGCTTAAAAAATGTTTGAGGGTGCCCGGGGTCGAACCCGGGACCTCAAAGTTTGCATGTGGACATGGAACCGGTGAACAAGGCATACAGTCGCGATAAGACACATGTTTTAATTATTAAATACCAATTTAACAACATCCCCTAAATCCTAAGAACCCTAATTTGAATTCCATCCAATTGAACCCCAATTCGAATCTGTTAACGATTATAATCATGGGGCTTTTGATCCCCATGTAAAAACAAGTATGTATGTATGTTCAATTACCTGGATTGAAGATTAAATCGATGAAAACAGGTTAGAAACAAGCCGCGATCAATGTCGATTCAGTTTGAGATGCAACGGATGATGATAAACCAATTAAACTTGCAGATAGCTTCGAATGATGGCTAGGATTAGAAGCCCTCTACCAATTGCAAGTTTTGAAGCTTGATTGGTGGTGTTCGAACAGTTGCAGGTCCGCGATGAAGAAAGTGGATCGATCGGGTTAATTTTGATGGTTTCAGATGCAATTGTGAGTTGTAATCGATTAGAAACCTTTATATGATAGTGTGAGTGCGTTTAATTTGATTATCATATTGTCCTAGTGCGATCGCGGCATGGATCTTGGCCGAAGTGGGGTGGTTGGGTTTGGTTGTCAATCGCACTAATCGATTATAATTTTAAAATATATAGGTTCGAATCTTCCACGCAAGGTTGTCAGGTGTGTTTAATTGGGTTGAATCGCGTTAATTTTGAGTGTTTTGGCTTGCCAGAGACTCGCCGGAGGCGGTGGCCGGAGGTGAAGGTCGACGGGTTGGGGGGCTGGTTTAAAAAAATTTACACAAATGGTTCCTGTGAATTCCAAGAGTTTCCATTTGAGTTTTATAGTTTTGATTAAGTTGTAATTAATTACAATTTAGCCCTTGAAGTTCTAAATTGTTGTTATTTTATGTACAAAATATATTATTAATCATGAGCTTTAATAGATTAAAACCTATATTATTATTAATGTTATTATTAACATTATTATTTTATTATTATTATTGTTATTATTATTATTATTATTATTATTATTATTATTATTATTATTATTATTATTATTATTATTATTATGATTATGGTAATTATTGGAATTAACATCAACGTATAAAACTTAATTGTTTATAAAATTAACTTTTAATTAATAAAAATACGAGATGTTACATCACTGATAAGCAAGCGGAAGAAAGGAGATGGAGGACATTCCCGTAGTGCGTGACTTTCCAGAGGTGTTTCCAGAGGATCTTCTTAGACTACTACCTCCCCGCCAAGTGGAATTCCAAATCGAACTGACTCCCGGCGCAGCCCCGATTGCTAGGGCACCTTATCAATTAGCGTCGAACGAACTGCAGGAGTTGTCATCATAACTTCAGGAGCTTTTAGATAAGGGCTTTATTCGACCTAGCACATCACCTTGGGGAGCCCCTATCCTTTTTGTTAAGAAGAAGGATGGCACGTTTCGAATATGCATCGATTATAGGGAGTTAAACAAAGTCACAGTCAAGAACCGATACCCTTTACCTCGTATCAACGAATTGTTTGATTAGCTTCAAGGATCAAGCTATTATTCGAAGATTGACTTGAGATCTAGTTATCATCAACTTAGAGTCCGAGAAAAAGATATCTCCAAAACTACGTTCCCTACTCGTTATGGTCATTATGAGTTCTTGGTCATGCCTTTTGGGTTGACTAATGCACCTGCTGTGTTCATAGACCTCATGAACCGCGTATGCAAACCCTATCTCGATCAGTTCGTCATTGTGTTTATCGATGAAATACTGATATATTCTAGGACCACAGAGGATCATCAAGAGCACTTACGAATGATCTTAGAAGTATTGAAGAATGAGCAAGTGTACGCCAAATTCTCTAAGTGTGACTTTTGGATACGAGAGGTGCAATTTATAGGTCACATTGTTAATGATAAGGGGATACATGTTGATCCTGCCAAGATTGATGCAATAAAGAATTCGGCTATACCAAAAACGCCGAGCGAGATAAGGCAATTGCTGGGATTAGCATGATACTACCTACGATTTATAGAGGGATTCTCTAGGATCGTACAACCTCTCATAGCCTTGACTCCTAAGGGAACGACAAACAAATGGGATGAGAGTCAAGAATCGGCTTTTCAATTGTTAAAGCATAAACTCTGTAGTGCACCGATATTGGCACTGCCAGAGGGAACGGATGATTTCGGGGTATATTGTGATGTATCCATTCAGGGATTGGGTTACGTCTTGATGCAAGGGGATAAGGTTATAGCCTACGCCTTGAGACAACTAAAGGTTCATGAGAAGAACTAACCACCCATGACTTGGAATTGGGTGCAGTGATAGTTGCCTTAAAGATTTGGAGACATTACTTGTACGGTACCAAGTGCACTATCTACACCGATCACAAGAGTCTTTAACATATCTTCGAGCAAAAGGAACTAAACATGAGGCAAAGGCGCTGGGTTGAGTTGTTGAACGACTACGACTGTGCTATCAAATACCATCCGGGAAAGGCAAACGTCGTTGCTGATGCCTTAAGCCGGAAGGAAATAGCTAAACCCAGACGGTTGCGAGCCTTACAGCTTACAATCAGTACCCACCTGCCTGAACAAGTTAAGGAAGCACAGATAGAAGCCTTAAAAGCAGAACATATCAGGTCTGAGTCGTTCCAGGGAATGGATAAACAACTAGTGGTGAAGGAGGATGGAATTCAGTACTTCATGGATAGACTTTGGGTGCCTGTCTATGGGAATCTAAGGGATTTAGTTATGAGTGAGGCACACAAATCTAAGTATTCTATACATCCTGGATCTGACAAGATATATCATGACCTAAAGGCGCACTACTGGTTGCCTAACATGAAGGCGGATGTAGCTACGTATGTGAGCAAGTGTTTGACATGCTCGAAAGTAAAGGTGTGTTGGACCAAAAGAACCAATGAGCCAAGATCAGGAAAACCTCTAAGTCCCACATGACATCACAACAACTGCTGAAGACTCTCATCAGCTGTTCTGACAAAGTCTGAAGAATCAACAGCTGAAGTTCAAAGAACTGAAGTACAACAGCTGAAGATCCCAAAGTACTGAAGATAAGTACTGAAGTCTAAAGTACTGATAAACACAAGTACTGAAGACTTCAAGTACTGATAAACACAAGTACTGAAGACTTCAAGTACTGAAGACAAGTGCTGAAGATCAAAGTCTGAAGAACTGAAGAACTGATGAACAACTGCTGATGCACAAAGTCTGAAGACAACGACTGAAGACATCAGCTGATGACAACTACTGAAGTCATCAGCTGATGAATCAACTGAAGACAACAGCTGATGACAACTACTGAAGTCATCAGCTGATGAAACATCTGAAGACCAAAGTCTGAAGACCAAGTGCTGAAGTTTCAGAGTTTTTCACAACAGCTGAAGAAGTCTTCTTCAGTTGTTGTGATGGTTTATTTTCCTTTCAGTAGTTTTATGTTTTTCTTTTCAGTAGTTTATACAACAGCTGAAGAGTTTGTTCTTCAGCTGTTATAGTTCAGTAGTTGTAAACGACTGAAGAGTTTGTTCTTCAGTCGTTGTAGTTTTCAGTAGTTTCCTTTTCAGTACTTGTAACAGGTAGAACACTTAGGAAATTTTGTAAGAAGATGTCAGCTGTTGTGACATCTTCAGTAGTTGTGTTCTATCAGTAGTTAGTTTAATAATTGTTTAATGTCAGTGGAATCTGACACTGTATGGGTCATTTGCCTATAAAAGGGCAGTGACCTGAATGTATTCCACGCCGAAACATGAAATAAACGAATATTATTCTTTCAAGGCAGAATTATTCTCTCTACATCTACTTTTGGTTTGCATGCAATATTCTTTATGTTCTTGCTTTAATTGCTAATATTCATGCTAAATCTGCTGCGAACACAATCTAATTGATCAAACTAGAGGCTGAGATCCTAACAAATGGTATCAGAGCAGGTTAATCATTGATCGATTTCACTATTGATCATTTGAAACTGCTCTTTTGATCTCTAAGTTTGATCGAATTAGCAATTTGCAAGAATTAGCTGTAGAGAGAGAGATTCTGCTGTTTCTGGCCAAAAACTTGAGGTTCTCTTGGTGGTTTTGAGCTATATTTGTTTTGTTTAAACTTGAGTTTGACTAATAACTGAGATGACTACACTAACAAACGATCCTCACAATACTGGTTCCTCAGCCAAGCCACCGATGCTTGTGAGGAATGAGTACAACATATGGCAAAGACGTATACTTCACCACTAGTCTGTCAACAGTGCTGGTTGTTGGAAGTCAGTGGTGCATGGACCATACAAGCCTATGGTGAGCGTCCCTGAATCTAATGAACAGGTTCCAAAGAAACCTGAACAATATTCGGACGAAGATCTAAAGCTGTTCGAGATTGATGCTAGAGCCCATGGAATTTTAGCCATGGCTATTCCAAATGAGATTTACTCAGGGCTCTTGCATCATGAAACTGCTCATGACCTATGGGTTGATCTAAAAGAAAAATTTGGAGGAACTGATTCGGTCTTAGCAAACAATAGGGAAATCCTCGCCCAACAGGATGAGACATTCTCATATAGAAAGGGTGAGACTCTGACCCAGCAGTTTGAGCGGTTCTCTTGTTTGATTTTGAGCTGAAGATGGTCAAACAAGAGTACTCCAACAGCCAGATGAACAACAGGTTCCTCAGATCACTGCCTGAGAGATGGGACACTTATACCATTGTCCTACGCTCCAGTGCAAATCTGGAAACTCTATCTCTCACCCAACTTCATGGGAAACTGCTCACTTTTGAGAGAGAGATAGAGCAAAGGAGGAAGTTGTCCACTTCTAGCAAGCTCGCTGATGACTTTGTTCAAGGCAATGCTGCCTTGATAAGTCAGGAGTCAGAATATGCTTCATCAGAAAGTTCTTATGATGAGCATATTGATTTCTCTACCAACTCAGAACAAGCTTTTGTTGGTGTAGGTAGTAGTTCAGGAGGCTGCAGTGATAACTGGTACTTCTTGATGGATGATTTGAAGGGCATTCCAGATGATGATCTGGAAGAGATGGATATTTTGAGCCAAATGGCAATGATCAATATCAGATCTCAAAAGTTCTACAAATGAACTGGTAGGAAATTCCCTGGTCTCTCTGGCAAAACCAAAGTTGGTTTTGACAAGAGCAAGTTGAGGTGTCAGAAGTGCCAAAGGCTTGGACACTTTGCTAGAGAATGTAGATCATCTGGATCTAACTCCTCTGCAACCTTTGTGACTTTTCCAAGCAATAGCTCACAGCACAGAGGGAAACCTTCCTCCAGTTCTGGTCATCCATCACAAGCACAGGCATCACCTGCTTATTTTATGCCTCAGAGGTATATGCCATACTCATACCCCTGCTACTATGTGCCTCAGTCCAGTCAAATTCAAGCACCTTCAGCTCAACCACCACAGGCTCTTCCTGAGCCTCAATCTTCCCCATCTCATCATCAAACACAACCTCAACAACACAGCTTCTTCACCCCAGGAGTTGTTGACTGGAGTAGTCTACCAGATGATCTATCTGGTCAAGAACAACTACTCGAAGGTGCTGGTCAACATGGTGGTGATAGTACTTTTGGAAATCTTGCTCTGATGGCCCTTGAGTCTGTTGAGGGGTCATCATCTCATGCCTCATCACAGGTATCATCTGAGGCCAAAGCCAAGCTTTGCTCTGAATCATGCATAGCAGCATTTGCTTCTATTAGAGAAGCAAATGTAGCTTTAATAGATAAAAATCTTGAGCTAGAGCACACTATTTCCAAAAGAAAAGCTGATTTTGAGGTTGTACTAAAAGAGAAAAATGATGAGATTTACAAGCTTAAATGCCAAATCAAAGATGGTAAAGCTAGGGAAGATGTACTTCTAGAAAAGTACAGAGACCTCAAGGAAACTCTTGCAAACACCCAAGTAGAGTGTGATCGATGGGTGCAATCATGCAAGGGTTTTGAAATGCTTCTTAAGAAGCAATCAGCTTCCAATGTGAAGTTTGGGATTGGTTATAATCACACTGCTTCACCTACAGATTTCACTTTAAGAGCAGAAGTTGAATCTGATAGAGAGAGCAATAACCAATCCTTCTCATCATGTGACCTACTATCTTCTGATTCAGCATCATCAGAGATAGAAGTCAGCAACCAATCAGCAGATGCTACAAGAGCTGATGGCTCAAATGCTGACTGTCACATGATCAAAAAGTTGATCAACTCAAGTGTTGTCTCTAGAAGTACTGAAAGTACTAGAGAGCAAGTGATAACACTTGAAGTTCAAACCTCAACTATTGCCAGCACTGAAGAGAAGAAAACTAACAGTAGAAAGGTTTGAAGACAACTAAAGAAGAGGTCAGGAAAGCAGGTACTAAAGGGAAGAAAACTGCTAGTACTGATAACAAACAGCTGAAGAACAAGTCTTCAGTTGTTTCATCTTCTTTGGTTGATGGTCAACACAAGATGAAGAAGAAGCCATGTGAGATATGTGGCTTGTTCAATCATCTTACTGATGATTGCTGGTACAAAAGGGGTTCCAAACTCAAACAACAGGAGGAAATTAAAGAGCAAATAAAGAAAATGAAAATTGAGCTTGAAACCAAGTTTGTACTAGCAACATCAAAGCCTGAAATCCCTAAGCCCAAAGCTAAATCTAAAAGGAAAGTAGGGAATACTCAGGCAACAGCTAAGGTTGCTCAAAAAAAGATGGTACAACATAGGAATCCATCATCAGCAAACTCCAGTGTGTCTGAAGAGCTGAAAGCTTTATCACAAAGTCAGACACAACTGGTGATGATGGTTCAGCATCTAATGGGAAGAGTCAACCATTTAGATGCTCCTGTGTTGAAACCACAGAAAAGAAAGCCCAAGCCAAAGGGTTCCTCTTCTATACCATCTTCTTCACCTCAGGCTGTTACACATAACACACCTGTTAGTGTTGCACCTATAGTTGAGAACAGACCCAAAACCAAATAGGTTTGGGTCTCTAAAACTAACTAACATGTGGTTATGATTGCAGGGTTCTTCAACATGCCAAAAGAGCATCTGGTATGTAGACATTGGAGGATCTATGCACATGACAGGAAGCAGCTCCCTTCTTAATGACTACTCTCAAGGAAATAAGGGATTTGTCTCCTTTGGCAATGATGCAAAGGGTTACATCATCGGAAAAGGCTTTGTTTCCAACGGGGAAATAAGGTTTGATGATGTTAACCATGTGGAGAATCTCAAGTACAACCTCTTGAGTGTCAGTCAAATATGTGATAAAGGCCATGTTGCCCTTTTCACAAGCCAGAACTGTCAAATTCTGTCATCCAAAGTTCTAAATTTGATTGACAAGGTGTTGGATGAATACACTCTCCTGAAGGCCAACAGGACAGGAAGAGTGTATGCCTTAGATCTTTCCAAAAAGATAGATCTAAAAGGCCATCCTTGCCTATTCTCCAGGGCATCTTCTCAAGAATATATTCTATGGCATAGAAGGCTGGGGCATGTTAATTTCAAGAACATGAATCAGTTGATAAGCCATGGTTTAGTAAGAGGATTGCCCTTGAAGGAGTTCAAGTGTGAAGACAACTACACTGCTTGCTTAAAAGGAAAACAACACGAAGTTTCATTCCCTTCAATAGAAGAACCAAAGTCCACTGCCTGCTTGCAGCTCCTGCACATGGATCTCTTTGGTCCTGTCAGAGTGATGAGCATGGCAAAGAAGAAATACTGCCTGGTAATTGTGGATGATTATTCCAGGTATGTATGGACTTTCTTCTTGCACTCTAAGGATGAAGCAGCCAAGACTATCATGAACTTTGTGTTATTTGTAGAAAAGCAGTATTCCCTACAGGTCAAGTGTGTGAGGAGTGACAATGGAACAGAATTTAGAAACCACACACTTGATGACTTCTACCTGTCCAAGGGAATTAAGAGGCAGTTTAGTATTCCTAGAACTCCTGAGCAGAATGGAGTGGTGGAGAGAAAGAACAGGACTCTCATTGAAGCTGCAAGGTCAATGCTGGCTGACTCAGGATTGCCACTGACCTTTTGGGCTGAAGCTGTCAATACAGCTTGCTATGTACAAAATAGAACTTTAGTGAATAAGAGGTTGATGAAGACTCCTTATGAGATTCTTCATCATTTGGCTCCTCTAATTTCATTCTTTAGAGCCTTTGGGTGTCCATGTTTTATTCTTAACACTAGCAACCCACTCCAGAAATTTGCTAGTAAGGTGGATGCAGGGTATTTTGTTAGTTATTCATCAACTTGCAAGGCATACAGAGTCTTCAACTGTAGGACAAAAGTGGTTGAAGAAACTCTGCATGTTAAGTTCAATGAATCTCCAAAGGACAAGATTCCACAAAACCCTGTGGAGTTGTTTGATCTGGACATACTGCAATATGTTCCTTATCAACCTCCAGCTGTTGAGCCTGTCAACAGTTCTCCACGTGGTGGTACTGATGATGATGTAGTCAGTACTCACCTCTTCAGGTTTAGTGACAACCTGCCTGAGTTCACTAAACCTGATGCTCCTGTAGCTTCAGCGGCCCCATCCACAACAAATGCTGATGAGATTTCTGCAAGCTCTACTTCATTTGAGCTGCCATCTCCAACATGGTTTCAGGAATCTCTATCACCATTTGTTGCTGCTGAAAATCCTACAAACACTTGCACTGACATTATAGTCTATCAAGAGCTGAAGAATCACCCCACATCTCAAATCATTGGTGATATCAATGCTGGAGTTTCAACCAGGAGTCAATTGTCCAATTTCTGCTTCTATGCTCTCTTCATCAGTCAGCAAGAGCCAAAGAATTATCATGTTGCCTTAAGAGACAATGGATGGGTTGAAGCAATGCAGCTTGAGCTTCTTCAGTTTAAGAAACAGCAAGTGTGGGAGCTTGTTCCTTTACCCCAAGGGAAGTGTGCAATAGGCACCAAATAGGTATTCAGGAACAAAACAGATGATAAGGGCCAAATTGTCAAGAACAAGGCCAGGCTGGTTGTCCAAGGATTTGCACAAGAGGAAGGCATCGATTATGATGAGACCTTTGCTCCTGTGGCAAGACTGGAAGCAATCAGACTGTTCTTAGCTTATGCTGCCTTTCACAGTCTTAAGGTTTATCAAATGGATGTCAAAAGTGCCTTCTTATATGGAAAAATAAAAGAAGAAGTTTATGTGTGTCAACCACCAGGCTTTGAGGACAACAAACACCTGATTGGGTGTACAAGCTTGATAAGGCTCTTTATGGGCTGAAGCAAGCTCCTAGAGCTTGGTATGAGACACTCTCAACTTTTCTTTTAGAGAATAAGTTCACTAGAGGCACCATTGATAAAACCTTATTCATCAAGACTGTGGGACAACATAAGCTCCTTGTTCAAATTTATGTAGATGACATCATCTTTGCATCCTCTGATCTAAAGTTGTGTGATGAATTTACAATGCTCATGAAGCAAAAGTTTGAAATGAGTGCTATGGGGGAATTACAGTTCTTTCTAGGTTTGCAAATCAAACAAAGGGATGATGGAATTTTCATCCATCAGTCCAAATACACCAAAGAGTTGTTGAATAAGTTTGATTTACAAACCTGTAAGCCCTGTTCTACTCCCATGAGCAGCATCACACAACTAGATGTAGATCAGAAAGGTAAAGCGGTTGATGAAACCCTTTACAGATGTATGATTGGGTCCTTGATGTACCTTACAGCTTCTAGACCAGACATCATGTTTGCAACATGTGTTTGTGCTAGATTTCAGGCTGCACCTAAAGAATCCCATTTGATTGCAGTCAAAAGGATCTTTAGATATCTGCAAGGTACCCAATCACTAGGGCTTTGGTATTCAACTGGGCATTCTTGCAAATTAGTTGCTTTCTCTGATAGTGACTATGCAGGATGCAAAGTCACCAGAAAATCCACTTCTGGTGGTTGCCAATTCCTAGGCAATTGTTTAGTTTCTTGGCAGAGTAAGAAACAAACATCAATTGCTACATCCACTGCTGAAGCTGAGTACATTGCTGCTGCAAGTTGTACATCTCAGATACTCTGGCTTCAGAACCAACTCTTGGATTATGGCATTACAGAGACTAAGACTCCATTATTAATGGATAGTGCTTCAGCTCTTTGCATTGTCAAAAATCCAGCCCAGCACTCTAGGACCAAACATATAGAGATCAGACATCATTTTATTAGGAATTGCTATGAAAAAGGTCTGATTGATCCAAAGTTTGTGCCTAGTGCTGATGAGCTTGCAGATATATTTACTAAGCCTTTAGATAGTGCCACATTTCAAAACTTGGTACTAAGGCTTGGTATGCTGTAGCTCGAATAATTTGACCAATACTGATGCTCTCAGTTCACAAGTACTGATGAGCATTAGTGTCCAAAGGTCAAATATAAGTACTGATGAGTAATTTAGTCTTCAGCATTTTCACAACTACTGAAGACTAAAAGGCTTCAAAGTACTGATGTACATTATTTGTTGAAAACTACTGATGTATCATTTTCAAACAAATAAGTACTGAAGAACAAATTTTGTTCACAAGTACTGATGTGTAATTCACATAAGTACTGAAGACAAAATTTTTTCACCAGCTCTGAAGTATTTCATCAGCACTTGTGAACATCTGATCACAAGAGCTACAGGCATAAATACTCACAAGAGCTGAAGGGTCAATGAAACATCTGAAAGTCAGCCAAAGAGCTGATGAGTAAATGTGGAGGTCAGCATGAAACAACTGATTTGACGGAAACAGCTATGAGTAATTTTACTCTTCAGCTGATGCCAACAGCTGCTGTTTCATACCCAAACAACTGAAGGACAAAACCATGTCTTCAGTAGTTTCACAACTACTGATGACTAACACCACGTCCTCAGTTGTTTACAACAACTGAAGCAATACCATGTCTTCAGTAGTTCACAACTACTGAAGGCTAACACCAAGTCTTCAGTTGTTACAACGTCTGAAGAAGAATATTAGGTCTTCAGTAGTTCACAACTACTGAAGACTGACAATAAGTCTTCAGCCGTTTACAACATCTGAAGGACAAAACCAAGGCTTCAGCAGTTTCAACTACTGAAGACTAACACCAAGTCCTCAGATGTTACAACCACTGAAGGTTAAAACCACGTCATCAGTAGTTTCAACAACTGATAACTAACACCAAACCTTCAGTAGTTTTCTTTGAGCCTTTGCCATACCCTATAAATACCCAACCTTCAGAGCTTTTCATTCTCACTTGACCTAACTATTTCAAAAACCTCTGAAATTCCCATACACCATTAATGGAGGCCATGCAACTCAAACCTCGACACAACTGTGTCGCTCATCTCACCAAACCGCCATTCTGGGCCAAGTTTCACAATGTCGTCGATCTGATGACCGACTCACAATACCAGACGGCATTCCTCCTCAACCCCACCATATACACCGACTCCTTGGCGGAGTTCTGGACGAACATCATCGTCCAAACAGGAGAGAATAACGGCGAGGTCTCTCTCCGGTCCTCCGTCAACAACCACCCAGTGGTTATTACTCCAGCTACTCTTCGAGAAACCCTAAAGCTGGAGGATGCCACCTACCCAACCTCCTACTCCAAAGGCGCCCTCGATCTATGCTTCACTGCCAATGACTATCAGGGCGACCTTTCAACCACCACCTTGTTGAAGAAACACTTCCCAGATCCCCAACGACTGATCTTCCACATGGTGAACGTGTGTCTGGCTCCCAAAACTTCTTCATGGGACCAGATGTCAACAAGGTGGCAACAGGTATTGTACTCTATCCTTGAGAAACAACCCCTAAACTTCACTGATATTATATTTTGGGACCTCAGGGATATGGCCATAAAACCCATTTCTAACCGTTGGATCTTGTATCCTCGTTTATAATGGCCATCATCCAAAGCCAGCTTCAAGCTGAGGGACTAGTTGGCGCTGGAGTCCCTGCCATGGCTGTTCTAGCCGAGGTATACTCCAGGCACAACACCGACCACACAAACAGGCTGGCCGGCTGCGAAAACCCACGCAGCAGGAACCCACAGCCTCCACCTCCAAATCCAAAGTCCCCACCAAGCCAAAAGCCAAGAAGCCCAAAAAGGCTACTCAGGGAAATGAGTCCCCTGAGGATGCCCCTGCAACACAAAGGCAGGATGTGGCTGCTGGTTCGATTCTCCCAGCAGCTACCATGACTCCACCCACCACAACCGCACAGGTTTCCTCTCAACAGGAGCCTGATGCAACCACAACTGGGGCACCTACACATCTGGGGTCTTTCTCACTTGAGGAGACTGCCATTGAAATGCACACTCCTCCCCATGTGCACTCTGCTTCTAGCCCAACTCCCACAGAAGCCGCCCCACAAAGTCCAACCCTAATGATTGCCAAGGTGTTGACCCACTTGAGCACTCCACCCTCTCCCCAGAAACCTATTACAACTAGGGAAACTCCAACCGAAAGGGGGTGGATACAAGTGCTGGTGGGAGCCCCCAACACAGAGAATCACATGTCCAATCTCCCAGTGTGGCTAGGGAGATAGGACATTCTGGTGAGGCTGCCACTTCCCCTGCATCAGTACATGAGCAGGGTGAAGCTTGTACAAGCAATAAGACCTCACTAGAGGCAACTGCCGATGATGGATCCAATCCGGAGGCTGGAAGTCCCCAGTACCAATACAAAGGGGCACATGCTACTACTGAGCCACACTCAGAGCATGTATATCCTGACACAGTCGGGAGGTCAGGTGATTCAGCTCCCACTGATGATGACCTGAGCTTCTTCTATGATGTAGTTGCTCATAACACTATCTTAGAGGAGGAGATAAGCAGACTCAAAGAGCTGCTTGCTCAAATGACTCAAGATAGAAGTCCATCTGCCACCACCAACCCACAGATGGCACCTTCACCCGAAGGTCTCACAAACACTGAGCCACTCCCACAAACTCAGCCACCAGCCCCTGCTTCTGGCACTAGCTCTCAGGGTCAGAACCCCCCTGAGCAGCTAGATGTTATCCTCCAGAAATCCCTGCCTCTCATCACACCCATAATCACAGAAATTGTGATGAAAACCATGGATGAGAGGCTTCCCACATATATCCAACCTCTGGTGGAGGTTGCTGTTGCTAAAGCCCTTGCTGAGAGTCAAACCCCAACCAATGCACCCAAAAAGGGGGAGACCTCAGTGCAAGGTAAGAGGAAAAGGGGAGAGGAGGAGCTAGAGGTAGGTAGAAAGGAGGTGGTTGAGAGGGAGAAGGTTCAGGAGACCAAGGGGAAGGGGAGGGAGAAGGAGGAGAGAGCTGAGAAAGAAGTGACTGGAATCCAAAAGGATTTCAGTGTCACTTATCAAAAGAGAGGAGAGGTGAGGGAGAGTGCTGATCCTGATCTAGCAGCCCTTGTCAAGGACGCTGATGCTGAGCATAGCCGTTCAATGGACTCTATCATTGAACAGCTGTTCAGGCAAGGCTTTGACAAGGACACTGGCCTGCTAGATCAAGAGATCAGGAATATGGAGAAAAGAGAGATTGAGTACCGATGGACTACTTATAGCCAAGAGGAAAGAAAGAAACTTGAGGCTATGAGTAGGTTCACTTCGAAGTACCTGGGCAGACCAGTCCTTGATGTCAAGGCATGGACCAGGGACAGACTCTTGGCAATAACCACCAAGATCTGTTCGGCTGGTGATTTCACTAAGGGACTGGTCGCTGAGGCCCTCTCTGAAGCCGGTGCTGGGAACAGGACACTGCTAGTAAAACAGACCAAACCAGCCCTTATCTCTAGGTTACTAGCAGTGCCTGCCAACTTTCCCACACCAACAACCCAACCACAACCCACTAAACCAACCCCTTCACCATCAAAACCCGCAGCCAATGATCCACCCTTGAAGAAGAAGAGAAGGGTGTTGAGGCTGCAAGAAGAAGAAGAGGAGGAGGATGAGGAGGACAGACTGCCCCTTTCAGTAGTCATTCCTCTGCCAAAATCCAAATCCCAAACCATCACTCCCACCTCACAGATGGACACTATGAGGGTGAAGATAGAGGAAGAGGTACAGCAGCAGCTTCATGATGCTGAAATGCTTAAGTCTATTGACCAAGCATATGCTGCCTCTACCACTATCATGAATATGAAGAAAGAAGCTCTGAGACTCTTCACTCTCAAACAAACCTTCCAATATAATAAAGAGAGAGTGAGGACTTGGCCTGATCCTAGGGTGGCTCACAGGATCACAAAGAAAGATATTCCTGTGAGATACAAGAGCCAGATGAAGAGGATTGTAGATGAAGTAATCACAGTGGCTCTTGTAGTAACACCCTGGGAAATTGTGGATGAGTTCGAGAAAGCTTATAAAGCTAAGCTACCTCCTGAAATGATGTTGGAGAACAGGATGGTGAGGAAAGGCTTAGTTTATAAGAAGCTTGAGAACTTCCGCAAAGATGAGCTCAACTTGTTGCTAGAAGGCAGACATCCATATGAATTTGCATATAAGCAAATCACAACAGTTGAGCTCAAAAATGGGAAACAGGTCAAGTATGTCTCGGAGATGTACGGCCGTGAAGGATTGTTTGATGGTGGGGCTGAGGGCATGACCAAAGAAGAACAAATGATCTTCGTCCGAGCCTACACCAGAGAATCCTACAGGCTAGTACATGGGAGGTAGGTTTCATGGATGGGATAACAGCTCTGTGTCCAATTCCCCAAAACAGAGCTCCCATCCATACTTAGCCAAACAAATACCTGAAACCTTCTCCCAGGCCAGTGCTTATCAGGGTCAACTTCTGATCTGATCCAGAAGGAAATAGACCAATCTTTATGCCACCAATAAGTGGGACAACAAATAATTAGAGGTTTTGGCTGCATTGGTTCAGGGGGAGTTTGTTGGACCAAAAGAACCAATGAGCCAAGATCAGGAAAACCTCTAAGTCCCACATGACATCACAACAACTGCTGAAGACTCTCATCAGCTGTTCTGACAAAGTCTAAAGAATCAACAGCTGAAGTTCAAAGAACTGAAGTACAACAGCTGAAGATCGCAAAGTACTGAAGATAAGTACTGAAGTCTAAAGTACTGATAAACACAAGTACTGATAAACACAAGTACTGAAGACTTCAAGTACTGAAGACAAGTGCTGAAGATCAAAGTCTGAAGAACTGAAGAACTGATGAACAACTGCTGATGCACAAAGTCTGAAGACATCGACTGAAGACATCAGCTGATGACAACTACTGAAGTCATCAGCTGATGAATCAACTGAAGACAACAGCTGATGACAACTACTGAAGTCATTAGCTGATGAAACATCTGAAGACCAAAGTCTGAAGACCAAGTGCTGAAGTTTCAGAGTTTGTCACAACAGCTGAAGAAGTCTTCTTCAGTTGTTGTGATGGTTTATTTTCCTTTCAGTAGTTTTATGTTTTTCTTTTCAGTAGTTTGTACAACAGCTGAAGAGTTTGTTCTTCAGCTGTTATAGTTCAGTAGTTGTAAACGACTGAAGAGTTTGTTCTTCAGTCGTTGTAGTTTTCAGTAGTTTCCTTTTCAGTACTTGTAACAGGTAGAACACTTAGGAAATTTTGTAAGAAGATGTCAGCTGTTGTGACATCTTCAGTAGTTGTGTTCTATCAGTAGTTAGTTTAATAATTGTTTAATGTCAGTGGAATCTGACACAGTATGGGTCATTTGCCTATAAAAGGGCAGTGACCTGAATGTATTCCACGCCGAAACATGAAATAAACGAATATTATTCTTTCAAGGCAGAATTATTCTCTCTACATCTACTTTTGGTTTGCATGCAATATTCTTTATGTTCTTGCTTTAATTGCTAATATTCATGCTAAATCCGCTGCGAACACAATCTAATTGATCAAACTAGAGGCTGAGATCCTAACAAGGTGGAATACCAAAACCATCCGGACTGTTACAACAACCCGAGATACCCATGTGGAAATGGGAACAAATCTCTATGGACTTTATTACTAAGTTACCCCGGACTAATACTGGTTGAGACACAATATGGGTTATTGTGGATCGGTTGACAAAGTCTGCTCACTTCCTTGCAATCAAGGAAACGGACAAGATGGAGAAATTAACCCGACTGTACCTTAAGGAGATCGTTTCGAGACACGGGGTACCAATCTCAATTATTTCTGACCGCGACGCTCGTTTCACGTCACACTTCTGGCAATCACTACAGAAATCTTTGGGTGCACGGTTGGATATGAGTACTGCTTATCATCCACAGACTGATGGCCAGAGTGAGCGTACCATACAGACTTTGGAGGATATGCTACGTGCTTGTGTGATTGATTTCGGGAATAACTGGGAAGTTCACCTGCCATTGATGGAATTTTCTTATAACAACAGTTATCACACTAGCATACAAGCAGCACCTTTCAAGGCTTTGTATGGGAGAAAATGTAGATCACCAGTTTGCTGGGCTGAAATTGGTGGTAGTCAACTAACGGGTCCCAAGTTAATACATGAGACTACTGAGAAGATTGTGCAGATACGGAACCGTATGGCTGCAGCACGAGACAGACAGAAGAGTTATGCTAACAAGAGACAGAAACCCTTAGAGTTTTAGATTGGTGACAAGGTCTTATTGAAGGTCTCACCATGGAAAGGCGTAGTTCG
Source organism: Flaveria linearis (assembly GCA_024085815.1). Classification (NCBI taxonomy): domain Eukaryota; kingdom Viridiplantae; phylum Streptophyta; class Magnoliopsida; order Asterales; family Asteraceae; genus Flaveria; species Flaveria linearis. The sequence goes on from CM044006.1 coordinate 53,859,753, forward strand.
GTTTGGCAAGCGAGGGAAGCTAAATCCGAGGTATGTTGGACCATTCGAGATATTGGAAAGGATAGGTCCAGTGGCCTATCGACTAGCCCTACCTGATTCGCTAAGTGGAATCCATGATGTATTTCACATTTCGAATCTAGAGAAGTGTTTAGCTAATGAAACGATGGTCGTACCGCTAGAGGAAGTTCAAGTGGATGAACAATTACGCTTTATCGAAGAACCAGTTGAGGTGATGGACCGTGAGGTGAAAACGCTTAAGCAAAGTAAGATACCCATCGTCAAAGATCATTGGAATTCGCGACGTGGACCAGAATTCACGTGGGAACATGAAAATCAAATGAAGCTTAAGTATCCTCAACTATTCGAAAAGAGGATGCCAGCAAATGAAGGTATTGATTTAAATTTCAGGACGAAATTTCTTTCAACATGGGGATGATGTGACAACTCATCGAAAATTCACTAGATTTTGATTTCTGTGTGCCAATGCAGTAGACCATTGATGGAACACTCACCATGTAACGCAATTTTCGGGACGAAAATTCTTTCAACATGGGGATAATGTGACATCCGGTAATTTTCCGTCACTAAACTCCGTTAGTTCCGTTAAGTCTTGCATACACGTGTCGTAAGCACACACTAGTTGTCATTGAATGTTGGTAACTTTAAAATAATTAATAATGACAAACTAATAATAATCTAATCAATAATGTAATTATTGTATTATGCTTATGTGTTTGCGTGTTTTAAATGTTCATTGTGAAAATTAATCGCGTAACGTGGAAACGTGTGTATTAATTTGTATGCTTGGTGTTTAGTAAAGATAAAATACATAGTTGTTATTATTAGGTTATATGATTAATAACTTAGTTAAAAACACTTTTAGAAAGGAGTTTAAAGTCTAATTTTTATAAAATACAAAACACAAGGGTTTAAATGGTAATTATGCAAAATTAAAAGAAATAAAACAACCCTAAACCCTAACCCCCCACCCTTCGGCCGCGATCTCACTCTCATCTCCCTCCCTTTTGCGATTTCAATCAAGAACAAGCCAAGAATCCACGGATTTGATCAAGTACAAGCAATAGAACAAGTTAGAATCATTGATTACAAGCCATTACACGTTTAAAAGGTTAGTTTTTGGTGTTCTTTGCATGAAACTTAACATGGCTGAAACCCTAGGTTTAAAAATCTAAAATTGGATGTTGATTGTTGTTGTTTGATGATACTATCATGTTAGTTAGGTTGTATGTATGTTAGTTAACGTTGATTATGCAAGAAAACTATGATTTTGGAGTGTTGTTCATAGGTTACTAATAATAGTAACTTTGTTTGCATGAATATGATGATTTGATGATGAATTGATGTTGTTGAAGTGTTTATGATGATGATTAGGTGCTAGATTGTTGATATGAATGCTAGAAACCTTGGAATGAATGTTGTAGTTCATACCTTGCCAAAAGTGGAAACTTTTGTTCATGATGATAGATGAATTATGATGATTAAGTATTGTTGATTATGCTTAGATGTTGATATGAACTTGAATTGGCGTAATATTAATGAATTCATGAATACATTGGGCGTTTGATAGATTTTGGGATGTGCTTTCCCAAAAGGGAAACTTTATTTGCACAAAGTTTGAAAGATGATAGTTTGAGAATGTTTGGGATATTAGGAGCATGTTATTATGTTCATGGATGATTTCTAAGGTGATAGAACCTGTTAATTAGGTTGTATGGAATGCTTAATTGATCATGTGTGATTTATGCGCTTTGATGATCATGTATGATGTTGAATGTTGATTAGTAATTAGGGCATCATGTTTGGGACAGGAAATTGATCATTGTGGTGTATGTTGAATGTAATGGACATGGTTAATGAATATGATATTTGGTGGTATGATGATCTAAGTAATACATATGGGTAATGCAGTGTCACATATGATCCATTTGAATGTTAACCATGTATGATATATGATTATGTTTGCTTAAATGGTTTATAACGCATAATGCCACCAACGGGTCAAGCGGGTCAACTGGGTCAAACGCGTCTGTTTTCTAAAACCTTGAGTCTTTGGTTGTGGTGTACTTAGGGTTCCATATGTTATCTGTTTACACGTACTTATGTACTTATGTGATCAAGGTAACCTCTAAAGGTTGTCTGGCCACTCTTTCTTCCAAGTAAACCCTAAGTATTCATAACGCATATCAGGTGTGTTCATGCCCCACTCTTTACTTAATCTCTTTTGGGGGAGATAGCATACTAGTAATTTACAAACGCTTTGTATATTTAAGTTGTGTATAATATTAATATAGTGCTGTTTACCATGGAAAAGTCCTCACACTTTCGAATTGTTAATATTGATTAGCGGGGAAACTTGGCTGGGTCTGACGAGCCCCACGTGTGTGACTCGAGGTCAAACGGGTGCAAATTGTCCTAATGAACATTGTCACGAGCTGGTAAGTCGTGACAGGACGCAAAAACTTATCACAGTCAACTTCAATTGCGAAATCACTATGAATTAATATTTATTGTTAATAGATTAGCTATCTGTTACAATACACTGCTTATATATCACAACCGTTAAACTGTTTATATTTGAACGCCAACTCTTGAACTCACCAACCATTGTGTTGACATTTTTAGTATGCTATTCTCAGGTCGATAACTCAGCTTGCCAATAGGAGCACAACACGGGTCCCGCATGCATCCTAAGACTTTATTTCATAGACACATTTGTTTGTCTTTTAATTATGGGTTTTAAACATCGGAATGGCGCGTGTTTTGCCATATTATGCATTTTTATACTTTAGGTTTGTCTTAATAACAAAATTCTTACGCATGGTTTTAAAGTTTGAACTTTGGTTGGTTTTATTTTAGATATGACATATAGAGTTGTTCTGAGTAACTATTGAATGTGATCCTGGTTTGTTCACACGCCTCGCGGTAAAACTCCGCACGTGGATTTTGAGGGTGTGACACCAGGGACGAAAACAACAATTTATAAAGGAAATGATGGTTTTACCCATAATGGTAATGAAATTATCTAGGGATTTGGAAGGAATGGTTTTTTCGGTGATTTTTTTAAGCACGAGCACTGAAACAGCAAAAACTTAAATACACGTACTGAAATGATAAAGACGACATAAAAGTAGGGACCAAAAAAGAATTTAAATCTTAATTTAATAATAGTTTTCTAATTTTAGAAATGATTAAAATATAAGTATAAAAATAACAGGCGGCGCCCGCAATTGAACCCGGGTCCCCGTTGTGACAACCCGTATATTTCGGGTTAACACTGTTTTCATAATCTAAATTATTATTAGCACATATTTATAATTAAATCAAAAACAATTAAACATAATAATAAAAATAATAATAATAATAATAATAATAATATGGTTATTTATAATTTGTTAAAATATTAAGAAAATAAACAACTTTAAAAAAAATTGGATTTAAAAAGCCTAGGAGACTGTTTTGTCATTTCTGAAACTTTAAAAGAAACATTTCAACATAAAATAATAAATATTGAAACTGCGGGGACCATATGTGTAAACTCTATATTTACAAACCCAACCCCCGCCCTTCCCCGCTTTTCCGGTCGCCGGCCGGCGAAGCTCCGGCGCGGCTCCAGCGATCACCAAACGACCTAAAAACCGGTCCATTCGAACCCCACAAAGCACCACTACGATCGTGGTTGAATTTCCAGCAATAATGCAGCCATTAATTGGGGAAAAAGTAATCGCAATTCGGGTAATGGACCATTATTCGATTCCACTATCACATACCTAACCACTTTCACTCAAACGACAACTATAATCAAATTAAATCGACCCACTAGAACATCATCTGCATATAAATCAAACACAGCTCTCAATTCGACCTACAACATAAAAAAATCTAGGATTCAATCACTCTCTTTCTTTCGGACCTGCAACCTACCCGAAGGCTGTCTTCCAAGCAATTTTAACATCAATAGATTTAGGGCTTTGAATCAAGATCATCATTGGAAGCTTCACACGAGTTTAATTCGATTATCATCGAGAATTTCCACTGGAACAGATTTTGCCAAAGCCGTGGCTTGTTCATTGATTGTTCATCATCAATCTAACATCAATTCGGGTAATTACACACACCCACACACTCGTCCTAACATGGGGAGTAAAAGCCCTATGATTTCAGATGTTAACAACATCGAATTGATCTTCAATTTGATCCAAGAACAAATCTAGGGTTTCGGGATTTGGGGGAAATTGGGGATTTGTTTAAACGTTTATTTTTAAGGTATGGAAACTGAATCTCATCGCGGCCGAGAGCCTTGGTTTACTGGTATGTGTGCGGGAGTGTATGTTGGATGTCGCGGGTTCGAACCCGGCCCCCAACATCTATTTTTTTAAAAGTCTTTTTGACCTTTTAAAAATCCAGAAAAATTTTTAAAAATTATAAAAATCAATTTTATAAACTTCGTGTATTTTAAATTATCTAACTATTTTTCTGTCAAATAAATTATTTCTTGAAATATCTTAATAAATATATATATAATGATATAATTAGTTTATTTATATAAAAGTAAACTATAAATAGTTGAAAACATGAAATTATTATTATTACTTATATTTTTAATATATATATGTGAATGAATGAGGCGTTGTATATATATATATATATATATGTATATAAATAAGTTACGCCTTAATAAACGTCTGGACATATAATTAAAACGTATGATGAGTATCTTTATACGTGATCTAGCATTGTTGATAATAACTGGGAATGGGAAAATACCGATAACCCGTAACCGAGACACGAACGCGAAACTGAACAGTTGTTATATTCTTAAATTAATAATTTATATTAATAATATGTACACGGAATGAAACACAGGTTAACCGAAACCTTAACTGTTGCTCGAGCATTATTTCTTTGCAACGCAATCAAGGTGAGTTTCACGGCCCCTTTTTACTTTCTTTTCTTTTTGGGGGAGAAAACATGCAAACACTATTTTGTTATGGTTGCCAGTATTATTGATATCGCTTGTTATGTTAGTGGGAAACGCATTTGAAAGTCCTTACAGTATCAAACCGTTAGTAACGCGATTAGCGAGGTAATTTTGAGTAGTACTACTGGGTCTAACAAACCCCGCCCGGGCTAGTCGCGCTAGCTTGATTGGAGGTCGAACTGGTGCTAAATTGACCTGTAACGATTGCCACGGTCGGTTAAGACGTGGTGGAAAGGCACTAAACACACACAGTCAGCTTCGGTTTGAAACACTAACTAACTTGTTTATAGGCTCGCTACCTATCGATATGCTTTATATACTAAACCATATGAAATGCTTTCTGACACATTTCTGGTTGATTAAACCATATAAAACGCTTTTCGGACACATTTCTTGTTGATTAAACCTGTGGACTCACCAACTTTATGTTGACATATTTTAGCATGTTTTCTCAGGTCACAGAAACGCACAAGGTTAAGAACTCAGCTAGGATGCATGCATGGCATACATCACTATACAACTGGTTTAATTTGTGAAACGCTATTGATTCTTATGGTTGAAACACATGTTGAAACGATACACTGTTGATTTCTGATTTCGAAACGCTTCCGCAAATCTGAAACACTTATGATTGATTTAAAAGTATAATTACTTAATGTCATGTTTTGTAATTACTGTGTTTGGTGTAACTGATGCTATCTGAGATCCTGGTGTGTCACACGCCTGACGGTAAAATCCCGTTAGCGGATTGTGAGGGTGTGACACCCGTATAACATGTGTGACACCCGACAAATTTCAGACCATTTTTTAACTAGAACGAACGTTATTTTTATCATACACACATGTCGGATAATTTTCGAATCGCACACGAGCCTATCCCCAATGTTAATGATTCATGAAAATAAGTTTCAAACAATCAAAATTAGTTTGAAATAATATATTATGTGATCTTGTGACTAAATATTTAGCATTGTTATGAAAATTGTAAATTTTCTAACATTTACTCGTTTTTGCGCATTTTGGACTTTTAGAGCCTAATCGTTATAAAAGGGCTTGAAAATAATAAAATAAATGTTATTTGGTGTCTTTAAGGTTTATTGGGTAATATGTAATCATTCTTAAGTTTTGGGATAAAAAAGTTCAATCCCATAAACTTCAAACCAATTTTATAAAATTAAGAGGTAATTTTTGTAAAGAAAATATAAAATAAATAAAATTCCTAATCCCCAACCCATACCCCACTCACAACTTCATCCCCTTCCCAATCTTCTTATCCATTTCAAAAACACCCCACACACATACACACATCAATCAAGACTCTTTCAAGAATTGAGAACGATTTTGGACGTTTCTTGCATCATACGGATGTTTGTGATCATTTATTGTACACAACAAGTATGCTTTATGTTAAAATCATTGATTTTTATTCTTAAAGTACTTGAAACCCTATATCATCCAAACACACACCAATATCCCAATTTTATAGAAATTTAAGCATTGATTTTGTGTTAGTTTATATTTATGTAATGATTGCTTGGATTTAACTTATAAAAATCATTGATTTTTAATTTAGAACCCTATACTTACCAATGATGGAAGTCTTTTCTCTAGGTTTGTAATTATATCATGAATTACATGAAATTAAATGGATTTAATGGTTCTAGATCTTTAGTTGATGTTAAAGAATGAAACTTTAGGGTTTAAAGTTTTGAAATTGGTTTTTTTTGGAAACCTTCTAAATAAGGAAACTTTTTACTTGGTTAGCAATATATGATGAATTTCTCATGCTTGATGGGATTTGATGATTTACATGTAATGACTAGAACTTAGGAAAAGATTAGGAATTGCTAAATCGCGAAAAACAAAACACACGTGATGAAAATGTACCATATATAGAAACTTACTGAATATAGAAACTTTTGGAACATATTAATATGTGATGTAGGTGAATTACATGAAGAAGTTGAATGCTTACTTCATTATGTGATCTAGTTTGAAATATAAATTACACACGTGTAATAAATTTAAACTTTCTAAATATGAAAACTTTCTAAAAATGGAAATTACATATAACCGTATTTGTAACTTTATTTCAACTAATTGAATATTATTAAACATGTTATCAACAAATTGTGTCACCAACAGGTTGTCATGTTAAACAGGCCAACTTAGGTCAAACTAGTCAACTTGAGTCAAATAAATCAAACGTGGTCAACCAAAAGTCAAACTTGTCAAACATGATTTGAAATTCACAAACACACTAACATTTAATGTTGTTTGGATACAATCAGGTTTGTATATACCATTATGTACACGTACTCACAGACCAATATTTGTTAGGTCACCGTTAGCTTCCCCATTTGTTTTAACTTTCAACTAAGTACTCTAAGGTGAGTTTTCACATTTTATATTCTTTTTTTAGGGGAGAAAACATGCACACTTTACTTTTTAGTGGTTTTAGTATTACTGTTTTATCATTTGTTATGTTGGTGCACACACATATAAAAGTCCTTACATTCTCGAACTGTTAATAACGAGCTAGCGAGATAACTTTGAGTAGTACTGTAACACCCTAGGAAAACCCTATATCGATCATGAACAGAAGAGATCCCTGGTTTATAAGGAATGTTTGGCCTTTAATATCACCAATGCGTTTTGCGCGCATTAGCTATGGATGATAGGAGAACTCTATAGTTAAGCGTGCTTAGGTGGCAACAATCCAGGGATGGGTGACCTCCCTTTGAAGTTTTCACCCGGGAAACAAAAAGCAAATCCGTGAGCTCCTCGTAGGCAAAACGGACGATATTGGTGGTATAAGGGGTTGGGTGTTACAAATGGTATCAAAGCCACTCCTGCGTCATTTAGGATGGTGGTGCAAACCTCATCAAGGATGGTGAGTTCCCGGAGGTGTTCAAAAGGACACTGCTGAATCATTAAGGATGAATCTACCGAAAACTCTAGATTTTAGCATTGGCCTTCAACTGTCGAAGCAGGTTAAATGCTGAATCAAGTCCCGAAAGGCATATGCTGAATGACTGTTGATCAGTATATGCATTCAGCATATGCTAGGAAACGGCTGAACTACATGTGCTGGAAGACTGCTTATCAGCACATATAGATCAACTACCTATAAGCAGCTAACTCCATGATCTGTTAATCAACTGCTATCGAGAACAAGCATGTCTGTGCCGACGGCTACTGTGTTTTACTTTTACAAGACAACATAGTACTGAAGCTTGCAACTTCGATACACAGATCACCTATTAAACTGTAACATCTGAACATAAAATAGTTTATTCTCATTATTTAGTATAAAAGTCTGCATACTTGTATAGTGACGTAAGCTTTCTAAGCCATTTGATTTTATTTGCCAAATTGTAATCTTCATACAAAATAGATTAATTAAGTGAATACTTTTAAAAAAACTTATTGTGTTTATCTTTACTCAAATTATTTGTGTTGTGATAGTAAGTAACTAACTTAGATTCCGCATTCGTTAGTTATTGATCATTAAGAAGTTCTTGTTTGTCTTAATCAACCCCGATCCAGTAGACACCTTAGGCAAATCCCACATCTAAGAATGGGGTGGCGGGGCAAACCTTATCGAGGGTGATAAGTCTAAAGGGAGGGTGATTGTAACACCCTAGGCAAATCCCACATCTACCGTGGACAAGAGAGAATCCTGGTTCATAAGGAATATCTGGACTTTAGTATCACCAACGTATTTTGGGTGCGTTAGCTGTGGATGAGAGGAGAACTCCAAGTTAAGCATGCACAGGTGGCAGCAATCCTGGGATGGGTGACCTCCCTAGAAAGTTTTCACCCGAGCAACCAAAAGCAAATCCAGAGCTCCTCGTGGGGAAATTGAAAAATATTGGTGATATGAGGGGTCGAGTGTTACATGTACTAATGGGTGTTCAAAGACCTAACATTTGCCACTGTCCAACATACAAACAGTTAACTTTGGTTTGAAACGATATGTAGTTTGATTATAGGCTAGCTACCTATCGATATGATTTAATTACTAGACCATGTAAACACTTTCAAATATATTATCTTTTGTTTAAACCTAAGATGTCATCAACATTGTGTTGACACACTTTAGCATGTTTTCTCAGGTAGCAGGAACGCTTAAGGTTAGATTACACGGCTAAGGGTTTACTCAGGGCATGCATTACAAACTTACTTTCTTTGTATTAAATACTATTATTTGGGCGTCGTGTTTTACGCAACTATTAGTATTGGTTTTAGACTATACTTATATGCTTCTACATTGTTTATCATTCAAACTATGTTTTACACTTACTAAAATTCAAATGTTTTTTACTCATATAGTGTCATTTGATATGACCGTGTCTGAGGTACTAGTTTATCACGCGTCTCCTAGTAAAACTCTACTTGTGGAATTTAAGGGTGTGACAACATGCGTGTTTAAGAAAGCAAAATCAATTCGAGAAGTGATTATGATTATAATCCAAATTGAGTACTTGTGAAGCTTCTGTAGATGATTAAAATCAATAGCCCTCCACCAATTATGGTTGAGAGAGCCCAGAATGACGAATTCAATAGTGTTGCAGGTCGCTATGAAGATGATGATCGAAGGTGGAGTGTGTGTGTGTGTATGTGTGTTTCATATGGAATTGGGAGTTCGGAGAGTTAGAAAGGATGAATAGAGTATTTGGCCATGCTTATATAAGTTTAATTCTAGTTGTTTCATATCGATCAAGTTAAGGATCTTGATTCGTGAATTTTGTTTTAAGTTGGTAATCATTTCATGTTTACAAGCTCAATTGACTTGGTTGTTATGTTTGTAATCATCATTGATCTAATATTTTAATTAAGTTTTGAGTGAAAATTGTTTGATTTTTAAATGGGCATTAACGGTTTTGAATGAGCAGGATTTAATAGTTGAATACACCAAATTGAATGTGTTAATGGTTTGAAACAAACGAAATAATGGTGAGGGGCGATTTGATTTGATTTATTTGAACGAATTTTAACTAGCTCGCCTAAGCTTGGTCGGAGACATTTTTGGAATAGGGTCGACGGTGAGACTTTGGGGATTTAAGAAGATTACACTTAGGTCCCTTGGTCTGAAAAGTTTATTTTATGTAAGCCCTTTAGATTAAGTTTTAAAAATTACATTTTAACCCCTAGACTTACTAAACCCTAATTTTTATAATAAATAACAAATTATTAATTTAAAAAAATTTATAAATTCTACAAACTTAGTAAACTTTGTAATTAATTTTTTTTAATTAAAAAATAAAAATCTCTTAATTAGTAATAAACTTTATAAATTTATAAAAATAGATTTTATAAATTATAAAATTATTATAAACTAAACAAATGAGATATTTTTAATGTTTTTGAACACCATAATAATTAAAATGATTGAATAACAAATAATTTACATAATTGACCAAAACGGGTTTAGATTTACAAATGAGTCAAATGTAACACCATTTTTACAGTTTTTTCTAATATAGCTTATCGAGCGATAGTGGTAACCAAATTCGGTGTAACGATTGAGGTTATAGCCTCACGAAGGACAATGACCATGGATTCTTCTTGAAATAGGTAATCGGGATATGTAGGAAGTTTGTATAGGGTTTGTACAGGGATTCTAGATCTTGGTATGGGATGTCTAGGTGATGGTTATGGTGGTGGTGGTCGTCATGTTAGTTGTGATCCAGTTAGTCGTTTCACATGTGTCTTATACAATATTAAGTGATGTCGTCCGTGCATTATAACGGCGAAATTAATGAATTAAGTAGGTAAAAGAAGCATGTAAAGTTGTGACAAATCAATTATGCAGATCAAAACGTAGATTGAAAAGAGTACGCCGCGACATTATAGCCGGAAAGTAAGAAAACATTACGTCTTTATAAACGTAGCACAACTCGTTTTTAAATAAAATTTATGATGAAATTTTAGATACAAATAATCATATTTAACGATATATATTCGTACTGTAAAACTATACATACAAATAATAATAATTATTATATCACTATACTACAAAACCACATGTGAGCCGTAATATATATTTAGTTTTATGTCTTTAGCCTTATTACATTAAACAAATTAAATACGTTGAAAATGCACAAAATGTTTTTTCATCCATGTAGCACTCATGCAACATAAAACGCATTATAATTATTATCCTAACTTACCTTCATTGATTCATGCTAAAGATCAATCAAAGATGATGCGGATGGAGACGTATCGGAAGCCCTTTTACCGGGATAGCCACTGGATCATAGTTGATTTTCTCATCTGGTATCAGTAGGTCCCATTTGAAATTGGTGATGATGTTATGAAGGAATATCAATACACTCAATCGGGAAAATTCTTTCCCTAAACACATCCTAGGACCTCCTCCAAATGGGACATATGTGAATGGTGTTGGTCCCGCGCCTTCAAATCTTGATGGATCAAACCGTGTCACATCTTTAAAGTTAGCCTCGTCCTTATGTGTTGATGCAATACTCCAGTGTAACTGAAGGTGCAACATGAAAGCATGTTAGATTTTAGCTTATTTTGCATATAACATTTACAAAAATAAATGTACAAGCTGTCACCTTCCATCCCTTGGGGATGGTATAACCTGCATACTCGATATCCACCAGGGCCTCTCTATAGGCTCCGCTTAAGGGGGATTTAGTCTCATGACTTCAGATATAACATTCCATGAGTATCTCATCTTTTGCATGTCATCCCATTTCAGCATTTCCCCTTCTTCTTTTGCCTTAGAAATCTCTAATTGCTCTGTAGAAAATACATAATTCATGGTTAAAAGTTAATCCCAACAGGTCAAATGATTTATTTAAAAAAAACTAACCTTTCAACACCTTGTCATAAACATTAGGATGTTCACCAAGACTCTTGATGAGCAAAGTGATAGCAACCGCGGAGGTGTCATGACCCCCAAAGAGTAGTAACAAAATGTTGTTTGCGATCTCTTTCTCCGTGAAATACCTTCCATTTTTGTCAGAAGATGTAAGTAGATGTGATAAGAGGTCTTGTGAAGATGAAGCATTTCCTTCTTCCAATTCCACTCTTCTTGCTTTGACAATCATCATTAGTTCAGCCCTGATAGCTGTCGCTGCTTTTATAGAGCTATGAAACCGTGTCCCTGGGAAGTTGATAGGTAGCTCGAAAATGCCTTTTAATAAAATGTTGAACAAGGAACCAAGTTTTGCGATGTGGTTTGGCTCCTCGAGGCTCATAAATAAACAACAGGCAAGCTCAAAGGCATATATTTTAACGATTTCGTATACGGTCACCATATTCTTACCTTCACGCATGCAAAATTAAGATGAAGTAGATTGTTAGAAAACTAATATTAGATTCAAAAGAAAAGGCTAAATGTATCAATAAAAATCTTTTGACAAAAAAGTTTAGTGTACGCTCGCCTCCTTGCTTGCTAAGCTTGAAGACGAACATTAAAGCTTGATGAAATCAATAAACAACAATTACAACAACCCTTAATAGTGAAGATGCGATCATATAGCTTGATGTTATATGAAGAACTCAAAGCTATGCTATCCAATTTTTTTAACAAAGTAATGTCCCTTAATATGTCTGGTACATTGATGTTCTACTTGGATAGAGAACAAATAGACTATCAGCATTGTCAAATAGACATCCATGTCATAAAGCAAAGGGTAATGAACCTCAGGAAGAAAACTCCATATTCAACATCTTATAGTAACAACATTAGCAACTCTTCCATATTTAGCATCAACACTTATCAAGAGACAATAGGCTAGTGTTTGAAAGACCTTGATATATAACAATTCATCACCAGAAAACACATAATACCCAAAATAGATCGGGGAGTATGTGGAAGACCTCCCAGGTCAAGGTCTGAATAGATCATATGGTTAGAAGTAGAGAATACATACATTTATAGTCAATGATTTAAAAGGTCTTTAATCTGATGGAATATGTGGACGACCTCCTCGGTCAATGTCTTTAATATGATGGAGAATACACTTGAGTTCATTAAGCTATATTCTTGTAAGTCTTGCATTTATAGACAAACCTGTAAGATTATGTATAAGATATCAAGTCGGTTGAACGCTAAGTACTACAAAGCACAAGCCAGACTTAGGTGGGATATTCAACTAGACTCTAAGGCCGACTTTAGCGTTAGCTTTACTAGAATTGAAAGTACGCTTACAGTTAGCCGTCTTTGAATGATTTAAAATGTCTTAAGTGTACCATTATTGAGAGAAAACAATCCCTAAATTTCTACGTGTAGCAAAATCCTCAAAAAATAATGTAAATGAACTAAGTTGCTCATGTCGATACGATTATTCTGAAGGCCAATAGTACATACATATGTGGCGAATCATTGATACTTATTAAAAGCCATATAACGATCTTTATATGAAAGACATATAATTTGGGTGGTGAGAGTCCACATAACCTGGAGACTAAAAGAAAGCATTATTTTCTTCTAATCGGTTCATAGTCTAAGAGAGAGATACTACTAAGCTAATAGTAGTGTGGATGGTGGCTGGTTTGACTAATGGGCTATATGTCTCATTACAATTAATACTTTCTTGTAGGCATCTTACATTTGCAACCAATTGACACCTAGGGGTCTAGGACCTATCTATAATGAGTTTATAACCACATCGATTAATACTTTCTCGTAGGCATCTTACATTTGCAACCAATTGACACCTAGGGGTCTAGGACCTATCTATAAGGAGCTTTATATCAAGGTAAAAACCTATCTATAATGAGTTTATAACCACATTGATTTTACCTATTGACACCTAGGGGTCTAGGACGAGAACAAATGTCCCATTTCTTGATTGAAGCGTTGATTTCATTACGCATAATGGTGAGCCAATGTGGATCGATCCTAGACTTGGTAGTAGAGGAGTGGAGACTTGAAGGTTAAGCATATCACCATATAATCTACTTTGGTATTACCATGCTATGCCTATCATCTATTACCAAGATAGTGATAGGGAGCTGGTTCGATAAGATGAAGGAGAGTTGGTGGGTAAGACTTCCAATATGACACCCTCATAATGTATGGGTTGGGAATGGTGACTCGAGAATTATGGACAGATTAGGAAGGACCAATTAAGATATCTAGAAAGTCATATGATAGAGTCAGTGTGAGAGAAAACGAGGCAAATAGAAATAAAGACTCGTTACCACTACAAGAAATGTTACTATTAGTGGCGACAAAGGCCAATAGCGGCGACACTATTAGCGGCGACTCATTAGTGACTACATGTTGCCACTAATGATAGTCGATCAGTTTCAAGGTGAATTCATCTAGATCTAGCCATTGATCAGTATGCAATCTAATGGCGTATGTTTTATCCTACAAAGCAATCGCGGCGACATGTCGCCGCTATTGCTCAAAACATTAACCCGTGATTTGTTCCGTCCCAGCTTATTATTCCCTCCATTCTTGCCCTAGCAGCTCTCTGCGTAACCTCCAGCGACCTCCACACTCGACCTCCGACCTCCACCCTCAACCTCCAACTTCCGACCTCCACCCTCCGACCTTCGATCTGTTCCCTCGCTACACGCCCTCGACCTCCTCTGTTGCTGCCCCAGTCGACTTGCTGCTCCTGCCCGGTCGATCTCCTGCTACTACCGTCGACCTCAACCACCGTCGCCGCCTCTTTCGTCTACCTCCTATTGCCTTTAACGCAAGATAAGATTTTTTTTATTTTCTTCTTCTTTTGTTGTTTAAACATAAAATTGTGCTTGTTTATATTAATTTATGGTTGAAGGATGTTTAGATGTTGATATTTAGTTAGTTGAATAAGATTTGTTAAAGGATTTGTGTAATTTTTAGTTTTAAAGAAACTTGTTCAAGATGGTGAATTAGTGAGATAACATATAGTATATGTTTGAATTTATGCTTAGTTAAGTAATGTATCTATGTATTTAGTAGGTTTGAAGTAGATGATTTAGGTATTGTGTATTGGGTTTTTGATGTATACTATTTGTTTAAATGGATATGAAAAATGAATTTTGGTATTTGTGTATAGTATATGCTATTTAGTTAGTTAAAAATTAGTTGAAAATTGTTTAGATGTATTTGAACATTGATGTAGACTAATTGTTTAATGATTGAAATATGTTTAGATGTTGATATTTAGTTGGTTAAAAATTGATTGAAAATTATTAGACTTATAAAATAGTTTACTTTATTGCTCTTATTTATATAAGCCAAATAACACTCCACTAATGTTAGTTTAAACTTTACTTCATGATAAACAAAAAATAATTAGCTATAATTAATAAAAATAAGAAATTACATACCTAATGGCTGATATCATGAGTCATGGGAAGATGGCGCAGGGGATCCATCACTTCCTCCATTTGGCGGTCCTGGAAGTCACGCGTTAGATGGTAATTATTATTATAATTTATTTATTTAATATGTTTATTCAATGATTGTAACTAATGAATTTTTATTATAATTGTAGGTACGCCTTCTTAAAAAAACAAGAGGGAAGGCGAAAACCAAAAAACTACAGCACGAGATGGCGAAAAAAGGGGGACCTTTATCTCTCACTTTTGATAGAGTTGCACGTATACCCCCGTTGGTGAATTTAATGATATGTTTGTTCGCGAGGTGGGGATATAAATGGAGGCTAATTATCCTTTTAATGTACGCTATTATGATAATATTTCTGATGATCAGAAGAATGCCTAGGAAGAGCATATGGCGGTAACATTTATAAGTTAAATGTTTATTATTTGTTTTTACATAACTAACTTTTTTTGTTTAACTTAAATATAGCGACGTTTTGACTTTAATGAGATTTAGCGAGATCGTGAACGAGCTCAGATAGAGGGTGGCAATCAGTCGATCTTTCTCAAGCGATTCAGTGATGGGAAAAATATTGTAAAACAACACTTTGACGGTGTTGGAGGATATGAAAATATAGAACAAGCAAGGGTCAATCCTCCAACGGGCATGAATCAGGAAAATTGGAGGAAAACCATTGACTATTTCATAGTGACGCATTTAGAAATGCGTCAAATTAAAAAAAACAAATCGTCGACAACAAAAATACACAAACCGTGGTGGGACTTCTTCATATAGTAGTTATTGTTACAAGAAGGTAAGGCTTTAAGTTTATATTTTTGTGCATTACATATAAGTATATTTTTAATATATATATATAGTATACTTTTTAATATTAAACAGAATAATAGCAGACTTGAAACGTTTCATGATGCTCATACCGGTAAAGATGAGACCTTTGATGACGAGGTAGCAGAACAACAATATGTAAATATTTATGAAGAGTATAGTTTTCAAATGTGTATGTATGTATATGTGTGTGTGTATATATATATATAAATATATATGTATATGTATATGTATGTATGTATATGTATATATGTATAGATATGTTAATCTATTTTTCGAATTAATACAAAACCGATTAAAGGAACAGTTTAATGAGCTAATTCAATCCTAGAATGAAGAAAGTGTTTTGTCAACGCCAAATGAAGTTGATATTTTTGAGTAGGTGATATGACAACGACGTGGGCATATCAGGGGGATTGGGCGATTTTGGCCATTAATAGTGGCGATAATAGTCGCCACTAATGGTCGAAAATTTTATAGTTCACAATAACAAGATGAAAAATAATAATCTTCTTAGTGTGAAGATCAAGACATCATTAGTCATAATGATAAAATGGATATGCAAGAAAGACACAAGGAGAAGTTCTAAGGGCTAGTTCGTGTGGAAGAAACATATATGGATAATAAAGGAATCCAAAGATGCAAAGTCCTGAGTAGGAATGTTGCATTGTGATCATATTGAAATGATTTTATTTCACGGTTATATTGTATTTAAACATAGGCATGAAAATGTAAAAACTTGGATGTAACATCATATATCTTGCGTAAAGGGTAAAACCAAAGTAACTTAGTAAAGTGACCAAGAAAAAAACATAATTTTTAATGCCACAAATGCTTGTCACAAGGAATGTCCAAAAATCATAATGAATAATATCAATAGGGGGCTCAAGTGTAGTTTCCAAATGAAAATAAAGTTTGATTTTCTTAACTAACTGGCATATATGGAAAAATATGGAATGTTTGCCCTTGATGCCAAATAGGAAGACTGAGTGAGGAAAGTGAAAGAAGTAAGTGACAAAAATAGATACAAATCACAAGTAGAGACACGACGGTGGAAAAATTCAAAGTATACAAATCTTTGACAGAGAAACCGTAAGGGATACATTCGAAAAAACAATGGTTTTTGGTTGCGAGTTGTCTAACAAATATGAGTTTAAACAAACAAACAAACAAATATACCCAGTATATCTCACTAAAAAGCATGGTCTGGGAGGGATAGGTGGTGGCGAGTCTTTCCTCTATCTTGAGAGATAGAAAGACCGCTTCCAAAAAGACCCCCAACTCGAAAACGATAGCAAGCAGATTATAGAGCATACAACACATATGTATATATCACATAAGGGTTTAGAATAAGCATAGGCATAATAATAAGTATATTCATAAGCATACCATACATCACATAAGTATAAGCATACCTATAAGCATAACAACCGGAAGATAGTGCATACATCAAATAAGCAACATGCTTCACCTGTAAATGGCAAATGTTGATAATCTACACATCACGCGGATCAGGAATCAAGTCTTCCTTTACTCTTCCTACCAACAGATCCCACTAGAAATCCTTAATTTTAATTCTACACCTTCACGCACTCCTATCCTCGATCATGTGCTTGGAGAGGTGCAACTCTATCATATCCTGCCTAATTATCTCATCCCAAGACAGCTTAGGTCTTCCTCTACTCCTCTTACCATCTAAGGTAATGTTCTCTACTGCTTTAACAGGCGCTGACATCAATCTCCTCTTCACATGCCCAAACCATCTTAATCTTCCCTCTCGTATTTTATCTGTGATACAAGCCACCTTTAGCCTCTGCCTAAACATGTCATTCCTTATCCGATCCAGTCTTGTGTGTCCACACCTCCACCTCAGCATTCGTATTTTCGCGACCTCTTTTATTGCTCGTGCGATTTCTTTATGGCCTAACAGTCTGTTCCGTATAACATAACTGGACGTACTGCCACTCTATATAGTTTTCCCTTTAGTCTTGCTGGGTACCTCTTATCACATAAAATCCCTGATGTTGCTCTCTACTTACACCATCGTGCTTGAACATGGTGAGCTACATCACTGTGTATCTCTTTGTCCTCTAGTATTTACGAGCCTAGGTATTTGAACCTAGACATCTGTGGGACCACCAGACCCTGGATACTGATTTGGGTTTCCTCTTCATTCTCTCTACTAAAGTTACAATGCATGTATTCCGTTTTAGAGCGACTTATCCTTAATCCTTTGTGCTCTAGTACCGCTCTCCACTATTCTAATATCTTGTTAAGCACATTTTTAGATTCTGATATTAACATAATATAACCTGCAAATAACATGCACCACGGGACCGATTCCTGTATAGACTTGATCATCTCATCTAACACTATTGTGAAGAGAATTGGGCTCAATGCCGATCCTTGGTGAAGTCCCACTTCCGCCGGGAAGAAGTCTGTGTCTCCGACTGGGGCTCGCACACACGTTTTTGCCCCGTCATACATATCCTTGATTATCTTGATATGTCTCTCTGGTACCCTTCTATGTCGTAGACTTTCCCAAATTAGTTGTCACGGAACACTGTCATAGGCTTTTTCTAGGTCAATGAAGACCATATGGAGATCCCTTTTTCTTTTGTCTATATTTCTCTATTATCCTCCTTATGACGTGTATGGCTTCTGTTGCAGAACGCCCTGGTATAAATCCAAATTAGTTTATCTCTATCTAAGTTTCGCGTCTAATTCTCGTGTTAATAACTCTTTACCATAGTTTCATCGTGTGACTCAAGAGCTTTTTTCCCCTGTAGTTTGCGCAACCATGGACATCTCCTTTTGTTTTATATATGGGGACTATGACACTACTTCTCCACTGCTCTGGCATCTTTCCGGTCTTGAAGATAGTGTTGAATAACTCTATTATCCATTGCAGTCCCTCTTCTATCAGGCACTTCCATACTTCAATAGGTATGTTGTCTGGCCCCACACCCTTCCTATTTTCTTAAAAGCTCTCGTAACTTCCTCGAATGTGATGCTTCTACAATATGTAACACCCGGTTATTTTTAAAGGTAAAAAGAAAGAATAAAAACAAAGGAAAAGAAAGAAAATATAAGTTAACCCAAGTTGAGGGTTTAAAGTGTCCAAAAGGACACAACTTTTGAAAAGTTGGTGAATAACACCTTATCATTCGAATTTTGTTAGAGAGAGAAAAAGGAAGAGCAGAGAACTCTCGGGAATTTTAGAAGAAGCAAGAAATTCGGAGTTTTTGGTAAGAATTCTCAGTTTTATGATGTTTTAGAAGTTTCTAGTCTCGGTTATGTGCTTATAAATATGATTGTGTTCGGGTTGTATGTGTGTTGGGGGGGGGGGGGTTAGGTGCTAGAAACGTCTGGGAAGCTCAAGGAAGAGTTCAAACCCGAAACCAAACTAAGGTGAGTTCTAGAATCCTCTTTTTAACCTGTTTTTAACGATTTTGAGGCTGGAAATGCATGTGTGAATGTTTTTATAGAAATAACTTTATACCCGTATGTACGTGTGAAGGTGTATGTGGGTGGGTGTATGTTTTGGGTGTAAACAATGTTATGGATATGACTAAGTATGTATTTTGTTGCTTATAATGTAAGAACTAAGCTTAGAACATGTTAGGTGTAAATTTGAGACTAAAAATAGGCTGAATAATAGAAGTTAGATACTCAAACGTCTAAACAGTGGACCATACGTCCAACGTCTTAATTTCCCAAGTGTTCCCAACCGCCCAAAATGCCCAACCGCCTGAACAGGACCCATGCGTCTGAACAGGGCCCATACGTCCAAGTGGAAAAATGGCTAAGTGTAGGCCCAAACGTCTAAATAGTGCCCAACCGCCTAAGTGCCCATGCGTCTAAGTCAGGCCCATGCGCCTGAATAGTGCCCAACCGTCTAGAAAGTTTGCTCAGGATGACTAAG
This sequence comes from Flaveria linearis, assembly GCA_024085815.1. Lineage (NCBI taxonomy): Eukaryota > Viridiplantae > Streptophyta > Magnoliopsida > Asterales > Asteraceae > Flaveria > Flaveria linearis. Next base: position 53,879,826 of record CM044006.1, read on the forward strand.
TGCAGGCCAGACGTCTGAACAGGGCCCATGCGTCTGAACAGGGCCCATACGCCCAACACTTAGAATTTATTTTCAGGAATTTTATGGGAGTCTGTGCAATTAGGGTTTGGACGGGTTTTGACTAGGGTTATTAAATGCTCGAATCCAAGCATAATTATGATGGTCACCATGATTCTTTATTATTGCTATTATCATTACCGTCATCTTTATTATTATCATTATTAATAATATCTTTAATATTATATGACAATATGTGGTATGTTTATGGTCGGAACGAAAAGTATTATCATTAATGAAGTGAAAGATTAATGATGAAGAAAAGTGGAACGTAAATGAATGAATGAAAGTCTTGCAAGCAAATATATAGAGGTGCACGGCCTTGTTGTCGTTAGCTCAACTGTGATGCGGTTAGCTACCCCGAATGATGCACACATGGTCAATTCTTGAGATTGATAATGAGGTGAGCGACTCTGTTGTCGCAAAAGACTCGGATAAAGTGCAATCACTGAGATTGCTAATGAGGTGAGCAACTTTGTGTCGCAAAAGACTCGGATAAAGTGCAATCCTTGAGATTGCTAATGAGGTGAGCGACCCTGTTGTCGTAAAAGACTCAGAAAGATAACGATAAAAGTACGAAATGAACGAATGATGAAGATAATAATGATATTACCTATGTGTACGTATGATGTGTGATTGCACGCAAGAGTAAAGAATGATTCTTAAACGAAAGTAAAGTATGTTTTATTATAAAACTAGGACTCACTCAGCAACACTGACTTTTATGCAATTTTTCAGTTGGCAGGTAAAATGTTGCTGAGGATGGCACGCGGGTGAAGCTACTCGGCTGGACATGACTGACATCCATTCATACATGATAATACTATTGTTTTGTAATGCAATCGAACTATTATTTTGTAACCTGACTAAACCATGGTGTATTGCTTAACAACAGAGTTTATAATGAAATGAATGGCTTTTGTTAAAATTAATTCCGCTGCTTAAATTTGTATTGTATAACGTTTTATGTAATTATCGCTGTGAATGACCAACTGTGAGGTGCCCGGGAACGGGGCCTTACACAATAACACTTATTTTGTTGCATTGTTTGAGTTGTTTGATCGAACTCTGTTTGTTGATCAAGGTTCCTTACATTGAAAAGGTTATTGAAGTACGTTTTATGTCTTACCTTGATGTCTCTCTCCTTCACCAAGACCTTTCCATCCTCAACTTTTATAAACTTCACCATTCTCAAGTCCTGTCTTTTACGTTCTCCCTGCTTTGGTAATATTAAACATGTCATGTTCTCTTTCGTTCGTCTCTAGTCGCTTGTACATCCTCTCATAAGCTATGTTCTTTGCCTCTAACACAGACTTTTTCGCCTCTCGTTTGGCCTCCTTGTATTTATTTTTTTAGTTCTGCTCGTTCTTCCTCATTATTAGAGCGTAAAAGCTCTCTAAAGCTTTGTTGTTTCATTTGTTGTTTCATTCTTACCTTCTCATGTACATCTTCGTTCCACCACCAAAATTCCTTATGACCGACTGTCCTACCTATTGTAACTCCAAAAGTTTCTTTAGCTGCTTGAATGACTCTATTGGCCATAGCCTCCCACTTTTGGTTTGCGTCTTCCTGTGGCTCAGTCTGGTCATTGGTATGACCTTATCTATAAAGATAGTAATCTTTTCGTCTTTGAGCTGGTGACATCTGATCGTAGGTCTGATTCTCCTTGTTGCTTTAACAATTGCTATCTTCACATGTAGATCCGCCACCAACATATGATGTTGGATCACTACAGTCTTGCTCGGGATTGCCTTACAGTCCTTCCACGAGCCACGGTCTTCTCTTCTCATGAGACAATAGTCTATCTGCGTGTGTCTCCCGCCTCTACTAAACGTGATTACATGTGAGTCTTTTTTCTTAAAAAACGAATTTATAACACCTAGATCATGCGCTAATGCAAAGTCAAGAAGCTCCTTACCGCCATCATTCCTAAGACCATACCCAAAGCCTCCATGCACCAAAGGGAAAGTGATCATTATCCTTACCAATATGCCCATTAAAATCTCCACCTACGTATATTTTTTCATTTCGAGGTATGTCTCTCATAACTTGAGTTTATTATTAGTTATTTTTCTAACGAATATGCGCTACTGCAAAGTCAAAAGCTCCTTACCCCCGTCATTCCTAAGATCATACCCAAAACCTTCATATTTTTTCTAACAAATATGAGTTTATTATTAGCTATTTTTTGAACGACCAACGGATGCTATAAGTTCGGTCACCCGAGTAAACCAATTGGCAAATGGCCACCCATTCCCGTGAACACACACATAGCTGGTGACCCCCCCCCCCCCAACCATTCTAGGGGAGACACACCATCCAAAGGTTCACTGTGGTAAAACCCCTAGACCACTTGAAGCATATTGCACTAAATGATACTCGAATCCATGAACTCCAATTTGAAAAGCCAGGGGATGACTTCTTTCAAACTAATTGATCTAGGATCCATTGGTCATGAGTGTCTTAATAATGTTTAGTGTGGCAGAGTCGTTTTAAGTTGAAGGGGGTGGTAGGGGATTCGGGTATTACCCATGTGCCTAGTTGATTTGAAGGACCCATTATCGACAAGAACAAAATGAGAGTGCTAGTATCTAAGAAAAATTCGAGATTTCTTGTGTCTAAATGGATACATGTTGCAACTCCAGGATCCATATGTCATCTAGAATGATTTAAGTTGTGGCCCATATACTCGCAATGAGAGGATCACATTATACTTGAAATGATGAAGGTGTGGGCCATTGTAATTTTGGTATTAGCATTTTACAATTTTAGGATTGCAGGCGTCATAGTTTTCTGGTATTCCTTAAGTCGGGTTGGATCACAAATAAAAAGATATTATTATAAAAAAATAATAATAACACTGAAACATAAGAAAATGTATTTTTTTAGTTATTCAGTACAAATTTTCATATTCTGAAACTAATCCATCACATATTCAATAATAATCTTTTTACATCGAATTTTTTTTTCAATATATCAAATACAGACATCATTCATATATTTATCGTCCATTTAATTAGGTAAATTTGTTTTTACATGTTTTGTTGAATAAAAACATCTATTAATACTCATGGTTGCAACCAGTAAAACCAATATTAACTTTAATAAATGATAGAACTAGCTAATTATTTAGTAGAAATGAAAATTAACTAGGGATTTGGGTTTTTTATCATAGTATTCTACAATTTACGCGATTAAGACATCAATATTTATTTAGACTTTCATATAACTATTTTTACTTACAAAAAAGCTGTTATATATTTTTTTAAAACCAATGCACAACGGAGAAATATTTTTTCTAAAAAACAATGGTGTCAATCGGAAAAAAAAAAAGATTGATGTCATTCAAAATTTGTATATTATACATTCTTTTTTAAAACGAAAAAAATAATGAGGTCAGTTGACCCCGTTCTCCCTAATGTAGTTCCGCCTCTCCTTTCCTCCTCTATTTTCTAGCTAGTCCATTTGTAGCCGGTCTTTATGGTTGTGAATGAGATCGAGCACGGATTATAATCCTAAACTATCTCCAAACATACAATAGGAATAGAACAGATTTTCTTTCATCATATATACGCATTCATTGTTTTTCTTTATTTTCCAAGATAAATTCAAGAAAAAGTCGATTTAAACATATTCATTTTTTTTTTCTGGTTTTGCCAAGATAAGTAGGTGCAGTTGGTTGGAGCATAGCGTGAGAAGAGCGTGGGTTCCACTCCAAAACGACCCATGATAGAAAAGTTCGTATTGTTGTCAGAAGCATAGGGAAACGACATATGTGGTGCAATGTACTAATTTTGGGCTATAATATTGCTAACTAGATTAACATTTCGATTCTTATAATTTTATAACTATAATTGTTATATTATATGAAATAATTATGATTGTATGTAAGTGTTAAAAACAAAAAATATTGCTGTTTATTTGAATATTTAGTAACACACTTTTCAACCCTATAAATTTTTTAATGTAATTGAAAGTGGTTGTGAGTAAATATATAAAAATGTATTATTATTTAATTAAAAAATAAAGAAAAAATATTAATTTTTAATATAATTGTAAGAATGAAAATAAAGAACATAACCTGAATGCTCAAAAGTGATAGATACAATGGCTGCAAAATTAGTGGGCGAAATAGTAATGCGAAAAGAACTGGACAGGTAAGATGGGAAGATGAGAAAGATACGTATTAAACACATCCGACTCTGATACCATAAACGATTTTATTATAATACTAGTTTATGGTCCCGTGTATTACACGGGGTTATATAATATCAATTATAATTATGTAGTGTGAAAATGATAAAAATAGTTAAACTACACATAAAGAAAAAGTGAACCATATCTCCCAATTAAGTTAGATCTATATGCAACTAACTAATATTTTGATCAGTAAATACAAATAGACAATTTTATCTAATATTATACACTTTAAAACACACAACTATACAATACCCTTTACTCACTGTGTGACTCTTAATTTTACTTATCTCGCCACATCAGCTAAAAAATCTCATTCACTATTTTAAACTTTATAGGGAAACAAAAACTAAAATCATGCCATATGCAAGAAATTTATAAAGTAATTCACCCTAAAAAAACTTAAATCTCGTCATGTACTTAATCGAGGAAGTTTAAAAGATCTCGCCAATGTCGAGTTAAAGTGAAAACTGACTATTGGTTATTTGTTTTAATAGTTTTAAACTAAAGTTTTTTCGAGGATATCTCGCTGAAGTTTTAGTTATCTTTTTAATTATGTTTTAATATTAGTTTTAAATTTAACATTCTTGGCATTTTAATTATATAACTTGTGTAAAAAAAAACTAGTGCATATTAATTTTACAATTGTATTAATTAATATTCATAGTTTTAGACAATTTTGATTTTGGGTTATAACTTTATTTATTGAACAAATGTTTTTAAAAATTAGTGATTAAAAAAGTACTTAGATTTATAATATATAAATAAAAAATTCAAAAATTAGTTATTTAACTTTTTAAAATGGAATAAGAACTATGTGTAGAAAAACCTAAGATGAAATTGTTTGTAAGAATTTAATATGACATATGTAAATGATTATTAATTTATATATCAAAAAATAGCAGCCAGCTAGCTTACTCTAATAGTTGTTAAACAGTTAGAACTAAAAGTAACAATTACCTCGCCAATGAACCTCAATATGTCTATGGGTGACAATATCCATAGTTGCAGCATAGCGAGTGGCAAAAGCATCAGGACCAAGATACGATAACATCATCTTTCTCATCCACTTAGCTTCATCACCACGAGTCATAACCAGACACCTGCCCAAAAGCTTCTTCACCGAGCGCGGCCACCACACCGCCACCAGCTTGTTCTCGTTCCCGAACAAGAACTTATTACCAGCGGGACCACACAGCACCGCCATGCGGTCCCCGAGTAACGAGGTCTTGAACACAAGAGGATTCCCGTGTTTCTTGATCCGTTCTTGGATGAATCTCTCGGGAACTCCGTCCCAATTTGCACGCAAAAGGGACAGAGTTTCGCCGAGAAACGGCCAACCGAAGCTTCCCGGTGGAAGATTGATTTTGTTTCTTTTAGTTTTGTGGTTCTTGTAAAGGATCCAGAGAATGTACAAAAAGATGAAGAAGAGAATTGGTGTTAGAACTTGAGTCATTATTTTGTTCGTGAAGCAATGGATGATTGAGCTTGAATCATTATATGTACTTCTTCCAGTCCTATCACGTGTTACTTAGTGACAATTGATAGAATGTAGTATTTTTTGTTTATTAATAATTTATTTTATTACAAGTATTTATTTATTATTAATGTGATGGTTTTGTGTTTAATTTGTTTACGAGTTTGTAAAAATCGGTTGTCATTATACAGACATATTGTATATATTTTCTAAATTTGAGTAATCATACTAGTTTGTTTTTATTTTTATTGTATCACACGGTTAACCTAATCGTAACATACGTGTTTGTGTTTTGTGTTTATTATTAATTTATCATATTACAAGTAATTTTTGTGTTTAATTATTTATTAAACAAGTTTGTTGTTATTTTATCACATGGTTAACCTAATCGTAAAATAAGTTGTTATGAAACATATACAATTAACATTATCAACATTACAAATATAAAACAAACAAACAAAAAAACACAACCAAACACAACCAAATAACGTGTTTTGATAATGATCTCCCGAACCCGACATTGTTTTCGAATTAACGTGTTTTTTGGATGACGAAGGCTGAAAAACTCGAGTGTTGGATGAATG